>JAUYWI010094253.1:0-12005 GCA_034780595.1 Parotoplana pacifica | reverse complement strand
TTATAGTCGTATTAGAAAAAAAAATCGATGGATTTCGACCAATATTTATTTTTATGCCAATTGCTGAACATAGATTTAAAAAAACGAAACTAATTACGAAACGACCTATACAAACATAATAAGTTTCTGCTATACATAGATATGGAATTATTATATTTTATCCGTTTTTGACTTCTCTACCTAGTTAGGTACTGTAGATCACATCACAATTTACAAAATGTTGAATATTATTATGTAATTTACCATCCGTTTTATGGAATTATGGTAGCTAAGTCTAAAACAAATTTATGTATCTGAGATGGGCATCATCATAAATGAAAAGGTCAAATTGCCCATAACATTATTGATAGACTATGGGAAGAACTAATCGCATGTGTTGTAGGGATCGTTATGACAATTAAAAATGTAAAAAAACTATCGTTAACTAATCACAGACTGTTCTTTGGTAAGCACCACTGTTCTAGGAGTAATGCTTTTTTCAGCAGAGTCCTCGGTTTTTAGAAAAGAAGCAGTCTGATTTTCTCTTTGCTGATCACCCAAATCATCCAAGAAAGCCGTTTGATAACAGCCCATTGGTTGGGCTTCTAAGTCTACTTGCCTTCCACCGCTTCCTCCATCTGTGGAATTGTTCTGTGTGGATACGGCGCCACCAAGATATCTACGGTATCTAAATTGATCTCCCATATCGAATAAACTAAGAACTGATATTTGCTATTTAAAGGGAAACATGGTCAAGAAACATAACATTTTATTGAAAAAAATTAAAATCTATAAATTTTTGTGATACCTTTGAGCTATCCCTAATCTGCAAAATTCTGAATTGGTTCCAAAACTTATTGTTAAAGGATACGTTTTTGATAGGAGGTAGAGCTACCATAGATGGTGGCTGCGTAAGACGCAGATTTTTCATTCCAATAGGATGAAAATATTGATGTGCTCGTGGATTGTACAAAGTATTAGCAGAATTTCTATGTGGCATAAACAGCGCTGGCAAAGTCATATCTATAATTTAAATATCAAAATAAGTTGAAAGTTATCGATTTGAAAAAGCATGAGTATACTAATTATTACAAAATGATATCATAAAATCAATACTGTTTCAAAAATTTTAGTGTAATTAAAGCCAGGTATTGCACCTACCTCTAAGAGCCATTTCAAAAGTAGGTCCTGTAGCAGCTTCATCTTCTGGTGCACGTAAAACATGGGGATCTAACTTGTAATTTCCAGCCAAAGATATTTCAATATCCCTGGCAACTTCTGCTTTTACTCTCCTTACTAGACTTTCTCTATGTTTGTGTGCCGAGTTTGCCAACATCTCCATTCTTCGTATATGGTCTTCTGGCTTCCCTATTCGACCTTTCAGGTCGCTTTCGACAGCTTCAGCAAGAGAATCTTCAACATGACCCGATGATTTCTGGATGTCTTCAGATTCAATCTGCGGCATGTTTAAAGATATAATATGATGATTTTTGTTTAGAAATAATTATTAATAATATCAAAAATACCTATAGATTTTTTTTTCTATAATATTAATTAGATAAATACAAAAATAGACAACTAAATATGGGTTTGTCAATTCATACTCGTAAAATAACGATATAAAATGAATTATATTAATATTAAATGTATACTATACAAAAAATATGTCAGCAGAAATCAGTTGTTTCATAAAGATAAAACAAAAACGTACTGCCACGAGTAAATAAAATTATAAAAAGTAGAATCAATGTTTGCAGGAAAGAATATAGATTGTGTATTTTTTCTAAATTCTGCTTAGTTTTTTGATAATGTTTTTTTTAAGTATGCCATAAGTAGACCAAAACGAATTTGATTAAACTAACTTAATATTAATACCTCTTTTAATTTACTACTCAAAAGTAATATAAACATATATAATAATGTATTTTTTAGTATGTAGTTTAATTTTAAACAACAATTTTCTCTTCTAATAAAAAAAATACTACTCACATTTATTTGTAACCACAAAATATTATTAATTTAAGATTTTTTCGTAATTCTTATAATTGTATACTTTAAAACGATAAATTATTATATTATTTACATATTTGTAGTAATAAAACACATGATTATTTATGAAATGTTGAATTTTTTGTATTATGTGAATTTGTTAGAAAAAGTCTGATACTTTAAATAAGCAGGTTTAATAAAAACGAAATACACCACAATTATTCTTTAAGCAAGCATTGACCGAAGAGTCCCTTTAATTTCAAAAGAATAAGAGAAAACCAATGCAAATTCTCGAACAAAGAAATAATCTGGACAAAAATATATTTCTCCATCTATTTCTTTGTGTGAGTATCTCGTTTTTCTCATGTATTTCTATCAACATAATATATGCCAAGCCGTCGACAGTACAAACATCATAGAAATGAATATAAAGATGTGTAAAAAATAAAAATATATATGACTTCAATATAAAAGCAGTACTTTTCAGGATCAAATCAAAACTATGTAATCTTGTGGATATTGTTCTACACCCAAGCTGAAGTATGATAAGATGATCAGTCAAGCTTGACGATTGAAGTACTATCTAGTATATCCATAATCAAAAACCATGAAACAGTCCAGTCAGAAATGAAAAATGTAAAGTTGTTAAAATGCAAAACAATAACAAGAAATATGGTGCTGGACTTAGGACCATCAGCGGTGAGTTTTAATCAGTAATGGACACTACGTTAGACAGAGTGTCCGACACCTAATATAACATGAAAGACTCAATACGATGCCTGCACAAAATTGCCTTGAAGACATAAGATAAGAAGGTCTGGAAATTCTATACAAAGAGAGGTACGTATCAGATGCAAAAAATCGGCGAGGCTACCTTGTATATGTAGAATAAAATCTTAACTGCAGCAAACATTCAAAATAAGAAATAAAAAAGAAGATCCTCGAAAGAAGACGAAGCCTTAACGACAAAGAGGAGAAGACTTACAACTTACAATGCGCAATGCAAACTACTGTAAGATGTTGACTGTATTTAATTTATATTAGGTATATTATTTTATTTTATTTAATAGTATAATTATACGATACTAAGCTTTTTAATAGATCATTGTCATCATTAATTTCCAGTTTTGATTTTAATTGTTAAAACAGAATTTCCATTCATTTTACATTTTTGGATAAAATAGAATTTTTGAAATTTTACATATAGAAAAAATATTCTATTGTATAGATTAAGTACCCCGTTATGTGAAACAAGACGGTAAACATGACGGACAAAATAATTTATGATACTGATATAGTGAATATTCTACATACCGTCATGTTCAAGGGAACATAACGGCAAACATAACGGTAACATGACGGTTCATATATTTTTTGCCGTCCTGTACCCGTCACATTATTTGCAGTGTGTTCTTCGATAGCGGCCGTCATAGAGCAGTAACTACAAAATTAGGCATTCAATCTTTTGAAACGCTATCTTTATTACTATCTCAACTCTAAATTTAAAATTTGAGCAACATACATATGTATAACTTTTACCAAAAATATTTATGGAATCAATCAGACGAAGTTAATTTTTGGGACCTGATGACCTACTTATCAACGTTTTAATTGTCAATATACCAAATATTCGACCCAAGTTCTTGTAAAGTATGAAATTCTATGGTGTCTAAGAACCCTTCGTCAAAAAATCACAATCATAAGCATAAATAGGCAGAAAAAACTGTATGGCTAATTTTCCGAGGTAATTCGATTGTCTTAAATGAAGTTGAAAATCTGACAAAAAGAGTTGCCACATTTCAAAATGACAAAATCAGCTTAATTACCGTTTTCACTGTTGGCGGTATTTCGGCAGGTGTTGCGAATCTCATAGAGCCACTAGAGCGACTAGGTCTTGCAGAAGCCTTGCTACCCAAAGGCGAAGCAGCAACAGATGCGCCAGTTTGCACAGCAGTATTCTGGCCAACAGGAGATGTTTGCCGACAACTTTTATTTGGGCTTACACCTCGAGATTCTACTGGTCCAGGAGATGGCTTCATTTTCTTATGGGGACTCACACCGCGTGACTCTACTGATGGCGGTGTCCGAGGAAGAGGAATACTCTGACTGAGAGCAAATTCTAATTCTTCAATTCTTGATCTAAATTATTGAATTGTGTATTTTAATTAAGTAGATACAATTCATTTTTATTATTGATGCCTATGTTTTTGATACATATTATTTGATGTTCAAAATATAGAATTATAAGCATAAAAACTTACATGTATTGCTGTCGAACGAACTCAATTTCAGAATCTTTCTCTTTTATCATTTCATCAAATTCTTCCTTGAAAACGACGTTCTATAATTGAGGAAACCCAATACAAATTTCCTAAACTATTTCATGTGTACTAATATCTGATTAGATATCCTAGAAAATGATCAATTCTTATTTCAAAGCTTATTATTAAATATTCAATAACCACACTAAGCAAAACCTATCCAAGCGATGCAATTCAATTAAGATATATCGAGTCGATCAGACATATTAATATTTAAATGGCAGCTGTTGCCATCTACGTATTAAAATTATTTTTAATTCACCATTCACCAGCATTTTGATCATCTATACATGTCATTTAATTGAAATTATAGGTAGGTATGAATTTTGAAAATATAAAATTAAAAATTGAATTAAGATGACATTATTAAAATGAAAACTAAATATTTTCTTTCGAAATTTAAGTGGGGTTCAGATAATAAAAAATCAATGTTTTCAAAAAATGTCAAAAAGACATATATATGTTCAGCTCCAAAATTTATCTTTCTGTCAGAAAGCCGTCACGATCACCTTGCTATATCCCGAAATATGTAACGATAGAATGTTTATTAATATTTTGACATCAAAATCGTTTTTTATGAAAAGTAAATTTTGTCTATTTTGGCACAACTTCAATATTTCAGAGGGCCGTCACGTATATTCAAAACAGTGTTTCCGAATTTCATTACAAACGGCTTAAAGCATTTTCAACTATTTACGATTTTCGTCAGTGGAGGTATTAACGCCCTCACGAGGCACTATGGGGAAGAACAGCTTTGGGTACTATAAAGAAAATGCTTTTTTATCTATGTATTTCTGAAAGATTATGTTGCATTTATTTTATAAATTTGCTGAAGTAATCGGATATAATACCTCTGCAGATGCATTCTATTTATTAGGAAATAAATAATTTATGAAGGTGCATATATTTTACTTTATATTTATTCTGTTCATGTTATACTCGTATTTATAAGTTTATTCTAAAATGTTGTCTTCATTTTTTACTGATATATGTATATGGTGTTAATTTTAAAAAATTGATAGATTGCATTAATTAAATTTTCCAGTGTCAGTTTCATCTGTTGTGCAGCCTCTGGGCAAAAGCAGGTTAATAATTATTTCACAATGAAATGATACTTTATTATTATTATATTAAAATGTACTTAATAAAATTCTTATTTAACTTACTGGTAAAGGTGTTTGTTCCCTAGGAGATATACACACATCTGTTGTTTCCACTGGTACTGTGGACAAATTAGCAGGTGATGCAACATTCAGATCAATTCCAGTCATTTCATATACAACTTCATACAGAGAACGGGTTTCTAAAATTTAAACACCACTTCAAAATAATTGAAAACATTCACTAAAACAAATTTAGATTTAAAAAATAAATTATGTGACTGTTTCAAAATTATACATGGAAAGATTATTTCTCATTCTATGTATATTATTATAAATGGATTACTCGAGAAAGGTACAATAATAAAAATTACATTCTATACCTTACCAGTTGCTGTATTTACTAGATCAGTAATGAGTTTGCGTTCCCAAAACAGAACAATTGAAATGTCTCCTAATAGCTTTCCCTCAGACGTAGTATCATATAGTGGGAAATTGGTGGGCATCAAGTTAGTAAAAGGCAGTGGTGATTGGGATTCTTCTGTGGGTAGTGCTCCTTTGGCAACTGCTTCTTCATCTTTTATGGGTAAAGTCAAACTCTACAACAGTGGGAATATATTTGTAAAAAATATACTTTCTATTAAATATTGTAAATTATAATAACGTTACTCATACCTTAAGATCATCCATATCAATAGTAGCGTAACTAAAATATTCAGGGCTGTCTTCTGAAGAAAGTTGGATTTTTATCGATTTCATAATGGGATCATTTATGACTCCTCGACGTACGCCATCGGGAATGGGAACAACTATTTCGCGGAATCTTAAAATGATGATATTTGATATATTACATTATTTTAAATATTAAAAAAAACTTGCTGCTTATTTTGTCAAAAGTAGTATTAATCATAAAACTGAATTTGCATTTCTTTCGAATCTCACAGATGTTTGATAATTAAATGTAAGCTAAACCCTCACTTTCGAATTAAGATTTGTACAAATCGGTTGTGAAGTATTAGAAATACTGACCTTCCAAATTCTAATTAATGTTTCAAAATCCATCCCAATTCATAAATGATAATAAAATAATAAACAAATTATGTACATTTTTGTTTGGAGTTGCTGATTGAAGAGTCTATGATGCATAAACACATTTTTGGGATTGTCCTATTCACACCTGAAGCCACCAACAATCCAACAGATACAAATCGATGAACTCATTGATTCTATAAGTCCGAGGCTGAGCTTATAAGCTCTTACAGCAAATGCCAACATCGGCTTAAATCAATACATCTTTCACAAATTGAGCGGCAAATAATATTTCAAATCAATATCTGTATCTGGGACATACTAATATCTCCCCAATCGTATTAAATAATGATCGATGAATAAAAATGCTTACTTGATTGGCATTGACTTTACAGATGCAGGTCGTTCTCTCTGCTTACTTCCAATAAAACCTTTATGTGGTTTAAATGAAGTTGTGGGTTCGGAAATAATCTGATGATAAAATAATTTATTTCAGTTAAATTCTATAAAAATTAATAGATACTTTATAATTCGTAAATAGTTTTAGAAAACATATGAAGTTTTAATAGTCATATTTTTATAACCTTATCACCATAATTCTCAATTTCATTTGTTGAATCTTGGTTTACTATCTGTTGAATTTCATTGAAATAAAAATATTAGGTATATGTATGTAAAATACAAATCCTTCTAACTACATAACATGCTTTTAAGTCTTTAAAATTATCAAATATTTTCTTAATTTCTTTAAAAGAAATTTTTTGTAAATAAATAAAATATCGAACCTCTTGCTGTGAAGCCAAACAGTCGACAGGAATTTGAAGTTTGCCATACTGCACCATTGCTGTAATGCCCTTATGGTTTTCTAGTGATGGATTGTACAAGCGCAAATGTAGAGTGTCCTCATAGTCAGGCTCTCCAGTTCCTACACAAACTTCACTTGTCTCCACCGGTTCCGGAGAAGGTGCAGGCATCTATGCATAGAGGATATTATGGTTGGATACACAATTTTTTTATGCATTTAAAAATGTTAAATAAATATTTTGCAGTAAAGAATTTGCCTATCACTGTAAAATACTCTTTAGACATCATATTGTAACATAAACAATGGTATATAAAACAGTATTTAATAAAACTAAAATACTTTTTATTTAATATTTTTAAATCATGAAAAAATCTTGTTACAGTTAATTTTTACATAGAGTACATAGTATTATAGTGTAATATCTCTGATTCTATTAGCATTATTCGACAAATGTTAAACCCACATATTTTATCACTTCTTTTATCTCTATAATTTTCTCGGGCACTACAGAAGCTGAATCCGTATCTTCAAAACATTCTCTGTCGTCTGACTCTACATCATCTTCATGAAATCGTGAATCCTTAACTGGTGATACGGGCCACCCTTGACGAGGTCCAGTTGACTGTTGACCACTTCGATTTGAATTGTTAACTTCATCGGACACAGCACTTAGTTTAAAGTATGCCGATAAATGTTCTCTACTAAAAATCAGAAGTAAAATTTATTTATAATATTAAAATTAATCAAATATATGCTCTGCAAGTAGTATATGAAATAAATCAGAAGAGAAATACCTAAACAAACATAAGCTTTAAAAGCATCCTATTCCGCAGAGTACATAGTCAGACACCTCTGGATTGACCACGACCAGCGCTCTGTACACAAATATAGGTGCTTAGAAACATTCTTATACCTACAGCAACTACTGGAAATAGTTTGCTATATTTGTTTTCGTACGGGCAGCACAACTACTTAAAAATGATCAGACAAATGCAAACATGAACAGAACTTGTCACAAATATTCACATGACTAAAGAGCAAAAAGTCTGGCTCAAACAGAATAAACCAAATATATGCTCTGCAAGCAGCCCACAATTTCATAGTTGCCATCCTTCCTGGATATTATGAAATATTTTATGCGAATTTTCTTCTCTTGACCAAAAATGCGGTTGGCCAGTAAAAGTGTCAGAGAGAGGTTACAAAAAAATCATAAGGCTGTTGGAGTGATCACGGGGTGCTGCGTAAGAACCAGAAACGATGATGTTTAGGTGGAAGTCGAGCTCGTTAATCTAGACACCAGTGGTCAGAGCGAAGCTATTAAACTATACGAAAAGGCTTTTAGAAGAAACGAAAATGACCCACTCAGAAAAGCAGTTACAACAAAAGGCAAGTTCAGAATCAAGAACTGCAACACATGGAGAACATTGGGTAAAGCTGTAGAACAAGAAGAAGATGGATATACAAATGCGGTTGGAGAGTCGATAATCTATGAAACTGAACTACCGCCTTGGACAAAGAACCCTCTCCTCAGTGGGGGAAATACCAAGATGAATTAGCAAAGAAAAGAAATAGTAAACCACAAGAAAAGATCCCGATCGCCACTGAACCCCTTAGTGAAAGAGACAGAAAGAAGAAGCAACGAAAGAATAACCAAACAAGAGAATACACTCAAACTGGTATAAAAAGACCTCAGGGAACAAACGTACCACCACTGGTTGGAGCCACTTGGACACACTCAGTTATCATTAGATGAAGACCGCCGGAAAGTGTACAAGACTCAGGGAATATCTCTACAAAATCGGTAAAGCTAATGACCCTATTTGCCCAGATTGTCAGGAAGAAGACGCCGAACACGTGCTGTTAGAATGCCCAAAATGGGAGATACTAAGTTGGGGGTACTTCGGAGACGATAGAAGTCCGAACGAGATCTTTGCAAACCCCAACATTATAAAGTACCTGAACAGGATTAGTCACAAACGGTGATCGACTGTCGCTCGAACTGGACAGGCCAGAAGAAGATATGTCTAGCTCATCAGAAAGTCTAATAGTGAATGTCTGGGGGTCCTCATCAATGGCGTTCATGACTGCCATCAGGGAATCATCTCCTGAAGCTGTAATTGGACCTCCTGAGCGTGGTCTGTCTTTTACAAGACAGAAGCTTACTTTTCCAATTAGAAATCATCTGCCTACTAGTGAGCTTCTTTTCCAAAACGTTCCACAAATAGCCGACGACTCTCTTCATTGTTATTATGAACAATGGTTCACGACGTTGCAAACACTTTTTCTTCAATGGTAAAATCAGCCATTTTATCACTTATAACGTAGTAACGCCGTAAGCACTATCAGAGATTGCAATTATTTTTTAAAAATTTTAAATCATAAAAATCCATAGTATAAATCATAAAAATATAAAAATAGATAGTTTAACTTATAAAATTACTTTACCGTAAAAGACTTTTGGAACACCCTGTATAAAATTCTGTTCGGTATTAATAATATTTTCAGAATTTAAGATAGTGAACAATATTAGGTATATCTTTAGAATAAACTTGGTGAAGGTTTTTTTAAATAACTATGGCAAACAAAAATGATTATAAAAATATTTGGTAAAAAACTATCTAATATTTCTAAGCATTTAAAATTGTGTTAGAAAATTCTGTGATGAAACTTGCCCCTTTTCAGCTTTAGTTTTAAAATCATGCATTTTGAATTTCCAACGACGTCCATGACCCTGCTTCAGCTGAACTTTACAAAACAGTCGCTCCCAATTTTGCAAACGCTTTTCCTTTTGAATACGTTTTGCCTATAAATGAATTAATTATTTTCGTATAAATGTTCATTATGTATTACCATTTTGGGTGCAATTAGAATATTTTAGCAACATACTTCTGCTTCTTGAAGAGCAAGGCGATCGATAGCAATTCTTAAATGTTTGGCTTTCTTTTCGTAATCATCATGGAGTTTTTTTAATGATTCACTCTTTTCTTCCCATGAAGATGAATACACTCTAACCAAACGAATCAACTCAGTCAGTGGAAAATTTAAATCTGCAGAACTAAAATAAATATATTTAAAATTATTAATGCAAAGACTATTTGTCATATTATACTCTTAATAATACTCCTAAAAACGATATAGAATATTTGTGAAATGATTAGGAAAATGTGTAGCTACATACTAAAAGTACAGTGAGATAAAAAAGAAACAAATGTGTATAAATTTGAATATCAAAACAATAGTCAAATGACATTCATAATAATACTGTGAACAAACGAAATACTTACAATAAAATTGAAGGAACTAAAAAGGCCTTTAAAAACAACAAAGCAAAAAAATTGTATAACTTGTATGAAATGTATTAAAGCAGTTTCCATATTATTGTATTATTACTAAGAACAAAAATTAAATGGCAGTCAAAACAAGTTCCAATTTCGAAATAATTTATCGATATTATCAGAACAATAGAATTACATAGATATAAACTCTAGCATGAAATAAATGAATTGTAAATATTCAAATTGAGACCATTTTTAAACAATGATATTTATATCTTTTTATGGGCTTGTCAAAATTTTATAAAACAATAAAATCATCTACTAGCATAATGGGTAAAAAGTAAAAATCGTAATCATAAAGAGTGTGCATGCCTTAAGACGCTAAACCACTATTAATATTTTAAACTTGTAACACTTAATCAGTATCAATCCGATGAGATACATAGTTGCAATAAATAAATGAAATGTAGGTATTTTTAACTTACTATCTGCACAATTTTCCTGATAGTAATGACAATTTAAGTAACAGATTTGAAGGAAGATGATGACACATTAGCTCATCCTTAAATTCTAAAAACTAATAAATAGTACAATAATATGTAGCACTGATAGCTTATTGCAAAACTGCCGGTCAAAATAGAAAAACTATATTTCGATATACAATAGTCAATTTAACCACAATTTTTGCAAAACATAGGGGTAGTGTTCTTTACACTGTTTTATTTTAAATATTGGCTACTTGAAAGTTGTCATTCTATATTTTATATATTTTCCAATGACGACATTATGGTAATTGATAGTTGCACAGGGCGTATTTGTATTGAAAGTTTTCTATCAACTTTCTTTAAATTCAAAATTATATATTTAAAATTGTTATTGCCAATTATCAAAAAATATTTTTTTATTTGTAATATCCAATCCAGGACCTACCGGACGTAATGTGTCGTTTTATTCAGTTTTGAACTAACAAAAAAGATAATCACTTATATATTTTGAACCAGTGTATTTCTTCTAGTAGATATCCTGAAGGTCTAGAATTCCAATGCGAATTTACTATACTAGCTTTTCCAGCCAACTATTTAAAAGTCCATAGGAACAAAATTTTACAACAATCAAATTACAAATCTTTCAATTGAACATTACAAGCGTATCTACTCATTCTATGCCATCTGAATCTGATACGGATTGGTAGGTGAAAGATTTAGATTTAAAAATGTCTGATAAAAAGATTTTATTAAATGACAAACATATTGATTCCGCTCAGAGTCTTTTACGTCAACAACATTCTCTTATAGATAGTGTACAACCATTCCTGACCTACTGTTTCAATTATATCCCCAATGAAAGTGTTCAAATTCATAATAATGATCAATGTCATTCGTTAACTTCTTCATCGATCAGCCCATAGCCGAGTGGGTAGCGCGCTGGACTACGGATCGAGAGGTACTCGGTTGTGGACAAGGTTCCGAAAGTGCTCAGAGACTAGACAACCCACCGCCGACCCGCT
>JAUYWI010094242.1:0-12007 GCA_034780595.1 Parotoplana pacifica | reverse complement strand
CCTCCCCTATACTTCCTTCTTCATTAACCATAGATCCCAGGTACTTGAAACTGCTCACTGTCTTGATGGGTTGCTCCCTTATTCTGATTTCCTGAACCCCACTCCTCTTGCCTTGTGGATTGGTAACCATTGCCATGCTCACAGTTTTAGCTGCATTGATGAATATGATGAGGCAATTATTTATGAAATGATGTTGATACAACTCGGTTAAATTGCCAACCAAAGAATAGTTAGAGTCATAGATTCCTAGTCATTATTTCCCGACAACCTATATTAGCTAAGTTTAAAATAGAACTTTTTTATAAAAGTTTAGATGGTGACAAACCTAGTATTATTTGTGAATTATCATCAGAACGTTCATTGTCATTGAAATTCAACTGATTAAGATCGTATAACAAATTATGTAATTAAACAATTTGTTTTCATTCCTCAGCACAACCTCTTGCAAACGAGGACAACTCCTCCACTAAACAATTGAACGTAATCACCAGCGAGTCCAAAATGTCCCACGGTTTCACTTCTGCCATGACATCGACTCCCCTGGTGGCCAACTGTGACACAATGTCCATCTGCTCCAATAGCAGCAGTGCCACCTCTTCCTCCTACTGTCAACCTAACAGGAACAACGTCAAGTACAATGCCCCAAGAAAGCGGTCACTGGTCACCCGCAGTGTATCACCGCCGTCCATCGCATCGCACAAAGAAAGTCGCTATTTACTGTCACCAGTCTCAGCACCAAGTTATCTCTCTGGCCAGCAATTCTCCCCATTGATCACCTCAAGCTCGACGATAAATGACAATGATACTGACGATAACGATGCGTCTACAGACGTTGACAAACAGCCTGTTACCGGGAAGCAAAGGCGTCTCAGTGCTAAACTTTCGCTGGCAGCCTCATCATTAAGCAATGCAGCAGGTATAACAACTTTACAACTTTAAACATTTACTTGTATTCCATGGATATGATTAATAGCAAATAAGTCGGTGAAATCTTAAGTAACAAATAGGGGTATAAAAGCCAAACATTGTTATTAACACTTTAAATACTACCACAACCATTTTGTGCATTTCTACTTCCTTAAAAATTTTCAGAAATAGGTCAAAGTAAAAACTTGAAGTCTAACTTCCTGTCATAGGGTTATGGTGTAATTATCACCTAAATGCAGATCAATAACTGAGTTTAGACTGTTGATTATAGTATATGGAGTAGCATTTTTGGTGATTTACAGATTGCATTTTTCAGAGTAAATATTAGCATTTTGTTACAGAACTTCGAGAAAATGATATTCTTATTGCGGTAATACCAATAATGGTTGTGTATTAACCAAGAGACGCCGGTAGTCGAGTGGTAATCACGTTTGACTTCATAGCCAGCTACTTCAGGGCAGTTTGAGGGGCTCGCTAGTGACGTTACTTAGAAAAAAGTGTATCCATATAAACTGTTTTTTTTTATTTTTAGGTTTACGACGTCGAACAAGCAGTCGACGATTTCAGTGTCTTCGATGTGACAAATGGTTCCCACGGGCGGCCAATCTGAATCGGCATCTCAGGACTCACACCGGTGAGCAACCGTACCGCTGTCCCGTGTGTTCACGTGCCTTCTCCATTTCCTCCAACATGCAGCGCCACGTGCGCAATCTGCATCGCCGAGAGAGACCATTTGCCTGCTCTGTGTGTCGTCGAGCATTTGGCCAGAGGACTAATCTGGAGCGGCATTTGCGCAACCACGAGCGTTACGGTCTGTTGATCCCGGATACAGTTGAGAAATGGGCTGCTACTTCTTCTACTGTTACTACTAATGTTGGTGGTGAGGTCAAAAATGGAAGTATTGAAGATATTTTGTCAAGAAATGATTCTGAAAAAACCGTTGAAGCAGTTGCAGATGATCAGGACAATAAGAACAGTGATATTGGAGATGTTGAAAATGTCTCTGGAAATGATAACCTATTAAAGATGGCAAAATTAAATGTCAATATCACTAAGAGTTTTGAATGGAGTTTGACTTCAAAGTGGAAGGTAGGTGAAAAAAAGAAGGACAACTGCTCTGAAGTGGATGTCGGCGAAAATATGAAGTTAAAGGAAAATGATATGACAACGAATGTCAGAAAAGATGAGACAAATAGTGAATCGCTGTTACTGCAGGAAGATTGTTATGTTGACCAAATAAATGAGAAACAAGAAACTGTTGATGAAGACAATTTGATAACTGATATTTAATTTTTAACGTGACACAGTTTAAATTAATGTGTAATCAATGATTTACAAGAAGAAGACAAAAAATAGTCCGTAATGACATAAAGCTATGACATTAAGCTATTGAATTTCTGAAAATAATTTAATCAAAAAGAATATTTAGAAAACACTGTGTACAATATCTATAGTTGAACTAAATTGAATAAAAAATATCTCTATTCTTTTCTTGGATTACTAAACTATCTTGATTCTATAATATATAGGCTGTACCGTAAAAAATAACCGGAAAAATACGAGTATAACATCATTTTTCTAATACTGCTATATTTTCGAGAGGTACCTATAGAAAGTTCTTAATGACTTGTTAGCATATCTTTGAAATCAAAAATATGCTTGTCCAAATGTGTCACGGGTCACAGTGGAATACTAAACAATATCAGGTTGTTATGTCCACTGTGACAGATACACTTTTCCCCGACTGGCATCATTAAGACCAGATTTCCAGTTACAAATTTTCTTACTGATCAACTGTCTCCTTTCACTCCCCATCGTAGGAACAAGGCATTGGATGATATCTGGTGACCCATATGGAACAAGGGGTTTCAAATAATGGTTGTTGTGTTTAATTTGCAATTCATTGCTTTATATACTTTTATTGTATTCTTCTGATAACTTATAAAATGTTAATATTATACTGCCGGCCATTTTTTACGGTCCATTTTACCTAAATGACGTGTAGAAATTTGGATATCGCTAGAATTTTTCGTTAATGATGGAATATCCCATATGATGATCTTACTGAACATGTCCATATTATGTAGTCTATTTAAGATTTGATAATATCTTTGTTATTATATGTATCTACATATGTATATAATTTATTTTTCGTTTAAAGTACACTTTGTAAATAAGTTTTTAAATCAAATTAGCGCCAAATTGCCACAATAGTAATCATTTATTATACATAATACATGAGTAGTATTTAACAGATGTTGTACACATAACATTTAACGCCAGAATAACATTTTGATCCATTTCTGGTATATCGAAAAGCACTAAGTCACTGTAATGGTTGCTTCTTAAGGATAAAATAGTTATATTTCTCAGTTTACCGTCTAATTCTATCTTTGTAAAACTACAATTACCTATCTAATTTAACGTTTTGATTATGAAAATTTCGATTTACGATTAGTATAGTATGGTCCTTAATTTAACTTCTTTTTTATAGAAATAAACAGGAAAATTTTTATATTAAGTCGGAGCTATTTCCCGATGACGTAATCAGGTCCAAAAAGATAAGTCGGTCCAATTCGCTTCAAATTTAGTGTGTAGGTCCACTAGGCACTGAATAACACAAATTCATAAATATTATTTTTAAAATATAATTCATCTATATTTTTGGCCATAAGTGATTTTGGCAAAAATATTGTTTTTTGCCCAAAATAATCGATAATCAATAATATTTTCAAAAATAATATTTGTGTTACTGAGTGCCTAATAGAGACCTATACATTTAAATTTGGACCTGATGACGCCATCGGCCCTAATATACATTTTTTCCAAAACAAAATTTGTCCATCACTTACCGGATGGTCTCCCATAGAAGTACATCAACACATTTTCATGGATTTGATAAAATATTCTTGTACATTTTCTGTTTATTTCTATAAAAACACAGTTAAATAAAGGACCAGACTATGTCATTATGTCTTAACCGAGCCCATCCAAGAAGGGTTTTGGTGGTCAAACCCTAAATAGATAAGAAAACAATGCCCGTTTGTTAAATTAATAAAATTAATCTTACATTAGATAAAATCGTATCTTTGAAATGAGTCCACCCTTAAACAATAGTTAGTGCTTGCCTGAGCACAAATTTCTGGTATGTAATTTTTTGGTTTTCACTTTTTTGGTAGGTTTGAGATATGATGTTCCGTTTTTTTAAATTCACCCCCCCCCCTTTGTAAATTCCTTGATCCACCCCTGCTTAAGTTACATTTATTTTGTTTTAAAACTACAAGTCGTCAAAGTTTAGGCGGTAACCGCTCTACGAGTTCTACTATGGAAAATAATTATAAATAAAACTTCCCATTTTATTGAATTGGAATAAAATAATGATTTAAGTAGTATTGTAATGTATTTCTGAGTGCCTCCCAATCTTTAGAGATACCTAGCTATATTTTATGTTAGATATACTTGGATTATGTAACCATTGTTTATTACAAAGAATTGAAAGAGAAGTTATATCTTTATTAAATTTTGTTATTGTATGAGTCTGATTTTATGTACACAAAGTTGAAAAATATTTGTTATTTAATTAAGTTGCGTTATATAATCATTTGTCATTGTTGTATTACCTAAAATAAAATTGAAAATTATACATAACTGTTTTAATTTTTTAATGTTTTAAAATAATTAGGTAAAATTTAATGCAAAACGGAATGCCATAATCGTATGATAATTTCTAAAAATCAGAATATAAAGTTGACAGATGGGTTCTGAAAGTCATGTCGATTTCGACTTTTCTTTTATGTTTACAACATTCAGATAGACAAATAAATAAGACAAATTTGGGGGTATTGACAATGCCATTATCACTTTATTCTGTGGACATTATAGTCTTTATCAGGGCAATATCCTCTTGAATAAAAAGTTGTTGTTAGTTAATTTCAAAACAAAAATAAAAGTTAGACATGCACTGTTTCATTCATATTGTTGTTTTATTAATTTTGATTCATTTTTCTCTACCTTTTTGCTTGGTATTGTATGTATATGAAACGAAATGCGGCATTTCTTACTTTTATATTTATTTTAAAATTCCTCCTAATTGAGTATACCTAAAAGGTGATTCCTCGTTTAGAAATACTATAGTATCTACCTAGTCCAAAATTTTAAAAAGAGGCATGCGTATTAAGTCTTATATTGATGTGGGAAATTTAATCTGAATTGCTCATTCCAAATTTTCATTATTCTTCTCTGCTGGTGAATAAAAATTAATTGATTACTTTACAGTTGTAGGAACACCTTCTACTCTTCTCTGTCACTTCTGCATAATAAAGATTAGGTATGTGGTCGCAAAAGTACGCAACATGCAACTTTAAAACACTTATCTGGCAGATTTAGGGTAATTTAGGGGACGCTGCAAACAACTAACTAAGTAATAACTGTCGCAAGTCAGATCAAAAATCAAAATCACAACTGGGGGTAAAAATTTCAAAAATTTAAATTGCATTATCTAAAAAATAGGAAGTACCAGTGATTTGAATTTATTATTCTGAAGCGTTTTCAATATTTTTGATTTCGAATAATTGACACTCACAACTGTGTCAGATCCAAAGGCAATATACCCTGGCGTCCCTTTTTTTAAAATGTTCAATTTAGACACTCCATTGAGATCAAAGTATGGAACTTATGTACAAATAAAATATCCTGTTTGAATAACTTTGATTAATCAAATATTCTTGAAAAGATTGGCTCAAACCATTTTTTCATAAAATATTTTTAGGCATTAATTGATTTAAATGTTATATACATGAAAGTTTCGTTTTTAATGGTTATTATTTTTTTATTTCATGCCCCTCTTTAAAACAACATGTCCCCTTTTTAGCCATTCTTTTTTACAATTTAGTAATAATTAATTTTTTAGAGAAAACATAGATCGGCCACAACATTAGAGGGCCACTAAAATGGCAAAGAAAAACATTTAATTAGATTTTCCTCGCATCTCTGGCAACAATTATGTTTTTAGTAGGACATTCAGATGAATTGCTTCTAAAATGACAGAATAATAGATAGATACCTAGCTTACCTCTCAACTTGGTGGAAATTGGACAGACGGTGTTGACATTGTTTAAGAAACAATATCATGTACGCCGCTTTAAGTCATTAGAAAAGTGAAACTAGAGATCAAACTTGATAATCAGTAAAACAAAAAATCGCCTCTATTTCAATTCAAACAATTCCATCTCCACTGTTTACTTTCGGGGTAGTAAATTTGAAGAAGAACAACTAACTACAAAGTGTATCTGTAACAATGATAGGTATAACATGATATTGTTGTATTCTTTTGCAGAAAGTTAGTCAGTAGCTTCCTATCTATGAAGTTAATGAAGTTCCAAACAGTCAAGCGCCGATTAATTTGTTAGTTGTTTTGTCAAAGTGTATCTAGCATTAATATTTAATTCTAATGCCAAAAGTTAAAGACGACACTATCAGTTTACAGGCAGAAAACCGTTGCTTAGTATAGAAAAAAAGACACAAAAAACATACGATAACAATGACAAAGTGACACATGTCTCGATTTATGTATCACTAACCAGCGTAACGTTATTTGCGACACAAATCACTCATCAATAATATATTCAAAATAGACATCTATTCCATAATCAACCTGTGAGTTTGTGTAGGTCAGGTCAATGTTACTTGTTGACCCCATAGCTTTAGTTTTATCATTTATTTGTTAAATTATTTTAATTGAAACTATCAAACGAGGCTAAATTAATATCTAATTTGTATTACTAAATTAAAAGAAATTGAAATTCTAAACTGAAATCGATTTAATTAGCAAGTGAAGTTATCGAAAAGTTATTGCTTGTTTCATATTAAGCCGCAAGCAATCACTTTTTAAAATGACTAATTTACGTCACTGCTCTTAACCCAAAATGGCGATACGCTGTTTAGAACAGTTTGCAACACGAGTGGGTGCAAGAGAATGTTCGTTAGAGAAGACAAACTCGGAGCAACAATGTTAGCCCCACAAATACAAAAGGATTACGAGAATGATGTTTATATTTATTTATTGTTTAACTGTTTGTTCATTTGTGTTTGTTTGCAGCCGCAATGCAACTTAAACTTGGCGCTAATGTTTGTTTTCTTTTTCTGTTTCTTTAATTAAAACAATATTTTCGGATGTTAAATTTATTAATATAATATGTAATTAATTAATTAACTCAAGTTATTGTATTTAAAAAAAAATTGTGATTATTCTTTGGGAGAAAGTCCATCTCCTGTTTGCGTTATAGAATGACACATCTATAATATGTATAGATGGCAAGAACATATTTTAAAAAATCCGTTTGTAGGTACTTTAAAATACTCTCCTTCTTCAGACCAAAGAAATTATCTTTATACCTAAGTACCGACATTTTTGACAGTCGAAAACGACTTACTTTTAAGTCTCTTACAGAGAACATAGAATCAGATTTTCTAGACGTTTTATTAAAGCCGTAAAAATTAACAATTTACTTATGATATTGTGTTTCAAACAAATATTGCTTTATTGAAATCGATGGTAGAATTGCCAAACGGGGCACAATTCATACCCATTCAAAACTAATGTGAAGTTAAAATTCAAAAAGTTTAATTACTTTTTTAAAGGATTGTTTAAAGTAAAGTGCTTACCCAACCTCCTAAAAGCTTTGCAAAATTTTATTTTTAAAAACCGGTGCATTAGGTTTGTGAATTGTGAATGGATATCTGTGATAGCAAATAAAAGGAGAAATGATTCAGGTCATTGATTACACATATTATATTGTCACTGGATAAATAAAAAAGGTAGGTACATATGTAATAAAAATTAAATTATTAATTAAATATATAAATCAAAATACATTATGTAAAAGATAGAAAGTTATAATTAATTAGAATGAATAACGTCTAGTATACTAAAATATTTTTTTTTAAATATAGAAAGTTTCGTAGCTTATAGGCATAATGAAATATAAAAAAGAACTTTTAACAAACAAATTGTGTTATTTCTAATTCTAACTGTTAACGGACATGACCAAAACAATGGCAATTATTATAGAACAAATAACAAAATGATAATTACCATATCAAATCACATGAAGGAATTGTGTCTATCATTTACTCTGCTACAAACCAAAATACTTTTCTATAGGACACTGTTTGACGATGTTGTAAAATGACGTAATTGAATTTGGTTAAAATCTAGTTTAATTCGCCATATACTCCGGGAGCCTGGGAGCGTCACCCTAAGGGAATGTGCCAACAGTGACCACCTCTCCTAATGGTTAGATAATAAAATCAGTATAATGAAACTGCATGTCTGCCGTTGTCTCAAAAGTGCCAAAGCCCTCAAGAGGACCTTAAATGGTCTATCCTATGTTGAATTCCTATCCCTACAAAAATCAAATTTTTCTCGTTTATCCAATTGGCTTGAAATTTAGAAAACTTTTGTTGATGTTACAAGTAATTAAAATATAGACCTAGTCCTACGTTCCCGGGAAATAGGTTTTCTTTAAAATATTATATGTTATTTTTTAAATTATGTAGTTTATATGTATATTACTTGCAAGTAGTATTGTATTTAATCATAATTTTAAATTAAAAAATAACAAAATATTTTTACGTAAAACTATTTCCCGTTAACGTAGGAATACGCCAATTTTTTTTATTTACTTGTAACTTAAACAAAAGTTAGTTCTTTATATTTGAAGGTGATTGGATTAACTAGAAAAACTCAATTTTTGAGGATATAAATTTATTTAGGAAAGACCATTTTAGGTCCTCTTGTAATGATTACTCTATAACGGAGGTTGTTTAAAGACATTTAATCTAAATGTTCTGTTTTGGTTCACTTGCCTAACCAAACATGTTCGCTTTACTCGCTATGTTCCCTTTGCTCGCTATAAACCGTTAATTTATATTCCATTTGACTCACACTTTAAGAAATATAACTAATAATCCATGGTAGGTTACACTTCCAATTTACATTTTTCAATGGGTAATTAAAAAATTTAATAAAATTAATTCAGTTAAGTCACTTAAAAATGTTCTCGACAAGTCTCTTACGATATTTCGTTTACGTTGAATTGCAAAATGGTAAATGACAGAATGCTTCCGCAACAACGCCCTAATAGAAAAATATTTAAGTCTACTAGAAACCATTTTTATACGCAATCTTATACCTTTATTGTGCTGTTACCAGAAAACATGGTATTTTTTATTGAAATCTTGATGAAGATTTTACTGCTCGGTAAGATTTATGAATTTAAATTCACATGACTATTTTTCTAATTTTAAGTTGTAATGTTTTCATATTTGAAAAATATCTGTAAAAAACAATTTCTTACAATTTGAAAGTCTTAATTCTTTGTGACAGAAATTCAATTTATATGTAATTTATTCCAAAAACTAAATTTTCCATATTTTCTGAAATTTAAAATAGCAATATTTGGGTGACGTAAGAGTAAACATTTGTCTGTTTTTTAGAATCAATTTTGGTTGAAGAAAGTAAGTTGAAAAGGCAAAATTATCACAATTTTGTAAGTTGCTATGCTAATCACAAAATTCTAAAAGTAGTTAGTTTAATATTTAAAACTTTATATACTCAATTTAATTAAGTCATCCCCATCGCATTATGAAACCAGCTGAAGATTCCTCATATTGTCAACACAATGAGTTTAGTAAATCATACAACAATGGGGTTGCTAACTCGCTCTACAGATCCAACAGTTGTCAGAAAACATTCAAAAGATTTGCAAAACAAAATTGGCAAGCCTAAACAGAAAATCATTTTGTAGATTTTGGTGTAGCTAGATACTTACTGGTATATATATTTCAAAGTCTTAGAATTATGAATCTTAAATTTTGTTTATATAAATTTAAATCAGTCACTTCGTGAAGTAAGCCGTCATTTTTCTGGAGTGTTGTTTCAATAAAAGTATTACCTAAATCAACGTGTCGAATATTTTGTGCAATTTGAACCGATAAATGAGTAGGTAATACAAATTAAACAATTCGCACTAAAAATAATATTTATTAATTTACAATTTTCCATAATTGTCTACTATCCCCAGGCCAACAAAAGTATCAATTTAAAATCACTGAACAAAATTTTCCACATAACTGCAAGTTCAAATGTGAGGTGGGTAGTCTGGCTTCTCTTGTTCCTCAATGTATTCACTCAAGATATTGCTGCACTTCAAAACTTGAAACATCATGGCAGTTGGCTCTCGAACCTTCCAAAATGAGTTCCTGTGTACCGGCCATATTGAAAAATATCGATTCAGAGAGGTAAGCAGAAAATCCGGCACAGTTTTAAAAATGAGGGGCTCTCCTTAAAAGTGAAACATGCAATGTGCCCGTTTTTAGGGTACTTTTGAAACTATACTGAAATGTACTTGAAAAGTTTCAGACATTTATATTTGAAAGTCTCTAAAACGTACCTTCCAGTTCGTTTCAAGTAGATTTCAATGATAGCAAAACTGAATTTGATGAAAATCAGTTAATTTCAATAATATAAAGATTTAAATAATATAGAGATCATAGATGTTAAAGTTCAAATTTTAAACAAATCATACATTAGGACATAGATTAACCATTTCGGCTATAAATTAGATCTCAATATATAAATATGAAAGGTATATAAAATATAATCAATTAAAATGGGAGTTCAATTCCGGTTTCAAAAATTTTACAAAAAACTGTTTTTCTATTTGTGGTGCATCCTTTCAAGTGACACCTACATATTTATTAACTATACAATTTTACACAATCCAAATTTAATTTTATAGAACAAATTTTTGTTAATTTTTTTGAAACCGGAATTGAACTCCCATTTTAATTGATTTACTTATGTTATATTACGTTTATTGATAACTTTTCATATTTATGTATTGAGATCTAATTTATAACCGAAATTGTTAATCTATGTCCTGTGTATGATTTGTTTAAAATTTGAACTTTAACTATATATCTATGATCTCTATATTCTTTAAATATTTGTATTATATGTAATTGAAAATTAATACAGGAAACGCGTCTTTCGTATGACAGTAGGAGTTTTTATTTTTTTTAAATATTATCACCATAATATATAGAAAACTAATAGTAGGTATACCTAATTGAAATCTGTGGTTTCAATATATGTATGTACGTTTCAGATACGTTTCAAATATAAGTTTCAAAGTACCCTAAATGCGGCCATATATTATGTTTCACAACCCTAAGTATACATAATTGAAACGCTTCTGAGACGTTTCATTTTTTGATGGGGGTGAGTTCCATACAAGAAATATGAACACATAATTTTAATGCTGTAATATCTTTGTTGCCATACTTTAAACAGAAAATTGAGGTCTTTACAATTATGTAAAGATAATTTTATTGCAAATTTTAAACATTATATTTTAGAATTATTTTACATTCTTGTACACTTTTCATGATAAATCTATTAGGTCATTACAAAAAAAGATTTTACTAAAACCCAGGGCCATGGCTCTCGAGACTCATAAAGTGGGCTGTCACTTCAAACACCTTCTCCAGGCGATAAAAAGGGTGAAATTACCAATACTCAATTTAATAAAAACGTCTAGAATGCAAATAATGCATCAAATATTTCAAACTATTTACGGACAGCCAGCAAGCTTGGTCTTTTTGCTCATTTGGGACCATATGCAAGTATTTGTTTTCAAATAGCATAATCGCATTGGGTGGTTCTCAAATCATTATTACCCACTGCAAGATCAGTATCAGTATGTGTCAGTGCCCCTGTTGTAAAAACACTATTTCTTGATGTAAAAATAACAATGAAATAACAATGTTTGAAATCACACATCAATACAAAAAGTACATCTTCTTTACTTTTCTAACTTGTGAACTAAAGGAAAGTTAAAACGTGTACTTCATACCATCTACAGGGTGAGTCAAAAGTCTGCGTCATTTAGTATAAATAAATTGAAATTAGGTACAACATTACTTGCAAGTAGTATTGTAATTTATCATAATATTTTATATAAGTAACACAAACTATCTTTTAATGATATTTATATAAAAATTATGATAAAATACAATA
>JAUYWI010094231.1:0-12009 GCA_034780595.1 Parotoplana pacifica | reverse complement strand
TAAGAACTAGAATAGAAATAGCTAAGGCAAACTTTATAAAGCTAAGGGACGTATTAACAACAAGAAAACTGAACCTATAACTAAGAAAACGAATGCTGAGATGTTACATTACTTCCACTCTTCTATATGCAGCCGAGACCAGGACAATAGGCAAAGTCATGGCAAATAAAATTGAAGCTTATGAAATACGTTGTGAACATTCCATTTCTAAAACGGGCGGCAGTGGTATCCAAAGCTGAATAAGGGTAATCCTGTCTTCAATATGTATCAGAATATTAGCCAACCTACACGAGAAGCAGCTCGTCTTCAAGCTCATACTTAGATATTCTAAATAATGAAATGCCCCAGATTATTGTACCATACACCAATAAATATGCCATGCCATTGATAAATTTGGTTAAAGGTGGGTAGCTATTTCACCTGAAGAACTCAAAACTTACCAAGAGCTTCTGCTTCGTGGAGTGACACCCAGGTGGAACTCCAAAGATAGAAGATCCATTTTTTCTTAATCAATGGCGCCAACCGGTTTCAAGCGATCATAGAGTACCTAAGATTTAATCTCAGAGGAACACAAGTGCAGCTTACCGTCCCGCCATCAATGTGTGTGTGGTTGAGGAGCTGATGGTATTCCAGACTAGGTTTCCATTCAAGATATACAGACCCAGCAAATCGAGAAAATAAGGCATAACGATGTGGGTATTCGCGGATAGTTTTTCAAATCACTGATCACATTGTTGGCTCCGGACGTCGTGTAACTGCTGACAATTTATTTGTGTCGGTCACTTTGGCAAAAGAGCTACAACAACCATAACTCATTTACTTCGGCACTGTCCGCAAAAAGTATTATGTCTGCCACCAAGTATTACCAAGACGAAAACAAAACCTGTTTTGAGCAGAACACCTGCACACTCAGATCATCTTACTCTTTTGTCCCACATACGAAAAATGGAAACAAATTGCTTCTTTCAAGTCAACTTATGATTCAAGTTGTCCATGCAGATGGCGCGGATCCCAAACAGGAGATTGAGCTTTATTAAAACTATGCAAAAGTGCAGCAGACTTGCTCGACAAGCTTATACGCACTTACTGTAGTCGGCTCAAACACCTGAGGTAGGGTTTGATGGTAGGGTTTTCAATTTGTTTGGATAAAAGTGCTTTTTAAGATAAATAATTCACCTGCAATGCAATTTACATCAAATTTTCTTCAATATGCTATCCAAGTTACCCGAAGTTTCCCTCAAAAGCCATACATTTTACATGAATTACTTATATTTGTTCTGATGAAGGTGACTAAATTGTCTAAATGCAATTAAATAACAATGTACTAATATGCTATTTCTCATTTACCAAAGTTCCGTTTGCTAAAACAAGAGTCCTTTCAAGATATTACACAACTTAGAACAAAATGACACGGTAATCGCTTTGTGTTTTCAGTGTTGTTTTCTTTGTTCATTAATATCGATATTTTTCTCTTGCAGCTGGTCGAATAGTAGACGCAGACATCTCTCTCGGTCTCAATTCAGTTGTAATTGAGAAAGTGAACTATGAAGGAAGGTGCAAGGAGACACTATTTTGTCGTTTAGTTCGATTGTCAAACGGCAATCAAAATAAACAACAAAATAGTGTCTCCTTGCACCAGTGTCTCTGCCTTCCCGCAAACAGTCTATGAATTCTACCCTTCGTTATAGACTCCATTCATTATGTGCTTAAATAACAGTTGCTTAGAGCCTCGTTCTAAATTTGGTAAGTTGGATGCTCGCTCATTAACTGAAAAGGATAAAAGAGTATTTTTTTATAAATCCTATTTTAAGAATTTAAATTCTATACATTTCTTCTGATAGATAGCAAATACCATTATTTCTTATGGTTTGTTAATCACTAGGAGTACATAATTTGCATCAAGGGCTTATATTTTTTAACTAGAGTTCAAACACATTTTCATTACTTTTTTTCAACCAATAAATAATCTAGCACAGACCTCATTAGTCATAAGAATATAGTTAGCAACATCGATTCTATCACATTTGAACCAAGCCATTTCTTACACACAACCTTAGTTAATATTAATTCCTAGCTACATTCAGACATTAGTCTCCACTTTAATAGCACTAACCATCAAATCTCTTTCACTAAGATTCAGATTATTCAGAAAATGTCTTCTTTTAATTCCATTATCAAACAATTATCTCATTAGTGTCTTAGATTAAATTCTTTCAGTGAAACACTGCCTGTTAGACCATTCTACTTAAATAATCCATATAGCACTAGCAATGCACTGATTTCCAATTACATCGTCAAATACTTCAAGTATATCTACAACCTAAACATAGTCACTCTTTTTAATAGCAATCATCTTAAACCTATTCTTTGTTCATCCAATCCATTCCGCAAAAACATTGTTATGAACATTCTAAATTGATCTAAGCCTTCTAAGTATTGTTGTTATTCTTGTATTTGTCTTCCTTTGTTAATGTTTTATCCACCTGTTTAGTATCATTGCTATTATGTGTTACATGTTATCTATGTTCTCTGTTCCTATATAGCATTGTACCTAAATATTTCTATGAACTGATTTTAAATAATTTTATAGTTGATTAATTAATACTGACGAAACAAATAAAGCGAAACGTTTATTTCATTTTTCCATTATATGTTGCATTCTTTATTTTTATTTTAATATGTTTCCTAAATTTGAAACAATAATTTTTTGTATTGTCCTTTATTATTATAATTATGTTAACTCAAATATTGTACTTAACAGATAAAACATGGCGCATAATATGGAGTGCCCAAATCATGATGGTACTGAAGGGCTTAAGGATTCTTGGAGAAGAGAAAATGTTAGAGGTCTCTTAAGGAAAATTAAACATTTGTAAAGGGTTGCTAGTGACATTTGGGGATTGGAAGAGCATCTTCGGCACATCTTTTAATTGGGAAACATAAGCCAGAGATTTATGGAAATATTTTGAGCATATAGAGAACATCAAAGTCCTTGCCCAACCGGCAGATGTCCCCGCTTCCAGCAATTTGCAGATCTATTTATGATGTCCCGCTATCTCTAGACAGTCCCAATCCTCTGATGTGGTCCAAACAATTTTGATGGAACAATGTCCATAGGACAGTCTAATTTGTTCAATAAAAACTTTGGTTCTCTTTGATGGTTGTTTGAATCATTTGATGTTGCTTATGATTGTTTATATTGATCAACTTAATTTATCATTAGCTGTTAGTTTGTGGTGTGCTGTATCCTACTAACCCTAGTAGCCACATAAATTCCCGGAACGTCCCCTTTTGTCCCGAATGTCCTCCAACCAACACGAACATCCCAGGAACGTCCTCCGAATGCTGCTGACGGAATGTTCTTTTCGACTCATCCGGGGGACATTTTGGGGATGACATGACATTAATTTAAGAGGCGGAATGTATAATAATGTTGGTTCATTCTGAGAGGAATATATTTAGGTTGGTTGTACAAAATGGCGTGCCAGTGCTTTATATAATCGGAACATTTAGCTCATGTAAGTATAGCTATCAAGGTTATAATATTATGTAATAGTGCACTGCTGTAATGCAATAATATCCATCCTCAGTTAGTGACTAGTTAGGATAGTAGGTACATGAACTAGTTAATAAGTAACATAACATTATGCATGATAGAATTATTAATTTGCTATTTATTTATAATACTTCCTAATGAGCACACAGGAAAATTGTTCGGCCTTCTGAGCCAGCAGTAATCACAGTCTGAGAAATATGAAATTTTCGAATATTTGATATCAACTTAACAAAACTATCATAATATCAAAAAAGGCACTCACACTGCCAAGCGTGGTGTAGCCGATTTTGATAAAAGCAATTATTCAAAACATTTTGCTTTGATAACAAAATACGAGTTCTTTATATTACTGGCTGAGGCCAATCCGGAACAGCTGTTTCGACCTCATCGGCTTCATAAGAAAGCCTACATATTTTTTAAAAATTATTTCTATATTCCCTCTGCATATGCCACTTTTATGCTTTGAAATGAACTATGCATACAAAGAAATTCTTTTGCTCCTACTCGATGATTATGCATTAACTTGGACACACCAGTTGAGCGGGTCTAGCTTTAGAGAGTAATATAAATAAGTAGTCTATTTTTTTAATGTCGTGAAGGCAGGATTTTAAAACCGATCTGCCTCAGTAACAACTATCTGTGAAACCACATTTGAATCGTTTTGAAAATCTGCTTCGCCAGACACACAGTTGACAATTAAATTATAAATTGTTTTCGATTTGTTAGAACTTCTTTTGTTTATTTATAGATATGAGACCCACAATTTATCCGTGTTGCCCTGGACTTTGCACTTCCTATTCACAGCCTCTACATATTCCCAGTTCTCACAGGCCCTGTGTGCTGAAATTAATTGATGTCCTACAGCAGACAACAAACTGCCAACCTTTCTGTTTCCAATTTATTTGTTCGTGTACCTCAATTTCTTACCAAAGATTTATTTCAAAGCATTATTTTGTTCCTATTTTGTAAACAACACAACCCATCTGCTACAGATATGAAGAAAATGTACATAGGAAGTGTCAGATAGGAAAATGAAACCAGGAAGCGGCTGCTCAAATATTATGCATACACTATGGTTTTGTAGATCGTATCGGCAGCCAAATAGAAATGCCTAGCGACTGTGAAGTTATAATTGGCCCAAACAATTTAGAACTCGTCAACCAAATATCTTGTAAATGCATTTAAATTCAACAAATTTATAGTGAACCCAAATTTCAAAACTAAAAAGTCCTCCTTACAACTGCATAATTTAAACAAAATATTCTAACTTTAACATTAGTCGAATCAACTGAAAAGTATTTAGTTTTGTTTAAATCATTGTTTACTTTTTAATATATCCAATTATTATATCCAATAGTCAATTCTCCATTACTGAGAATTGTGAAATGCTTTATTTTAAATTAAAATGTTATAATTTAATTCAGTGCATTTGCATTTGGTTGACCAATTGAACTCTGCAGTGGCATTTGGTCTGAGCCATAGAGTAAATCTCTCAACATTATGTCAGTGAAACCATAGAGTAATATATATACAGAGGTCGAACCCTGACTGGAGGTGTATGCAGTTTTATACTTCTCTGAATTGTCCTCAATAGAAAATGTAATTCTCTATAAAATATTCACAATCATCCTGCCATTACCTAAATTGAACAATTTTGCTATAGATATCCAGCGATGGTCGGACCTCTGTGTAAAAATTACTCTGTAGTCGGACCAATTCACAATCGGTCGTAGATTTAAATCCAGAAAATGGCGATAAGAAAAATTCCATTGCAATTACATTTTATGACATTTTCTGTTGAACTACATATATTTCAAACATTTAGAAATCTATGTTATGCAAAATTATGATTGATTTCTGATGGTGTAATATCTAGAGCTTGTATTGCTATGGTAATTTTCCAATAACGATCTTTGGTAAGGGTGAAACTTTTAGAGTTCTGGAATTCTTCAGGAATCAGAGTTACTTGACTAATAGTGATTTGTGGAAAATACGCATTGCCGGTATTTTAGCCATTGCAGTTAGGTTTATTATAATCCCAAAACAACCACTTCTTTTGTAAATGTGTGTCAAGTTTCAAAGGCGTTAAATTTAAACTTTCTAACATATTTCTTTTAAATTAATGTACATTATTCAACAATCTTTTAATTTGTAAATTGCCTGCCTTATTATTGTATTGAACTCAACTTTCTTTTGAATAAAACCTCCATCTATGGCACATTTGATTTCTATCTTTAAGTATATTGTTTTCTAACTATCATATTTATGATCAGAAAGAGCCATTTGAATATAAATTATTAGCATTTTTTAAAAACAAGTTTAATGTAAAATTGGATTTAGTGGAAATATTACGATTAAGGCTTTTCTGTTTTGAAACATTATTAATCGCTGCCACATCGTGAAGCTTCGGTGGTTGATAAAGGTATCTGTTACTCATCTCTCAGCTGTTGGCAAATACCGATATACAACACACCCCGTGTAATGTCTTCTTAACACAGCAGCCATGTGGCAATCATTTAGCGTAGACCATAGAGTCATAAATATACAGTGACCTGATTCATTCGGGAGTTTTATACTTCTATTAATTGTCGTCCATAGAAAAAGTATGTAATTATGTAAAATATTTGAACCATCAAGCCCTTACATTGTTTGAATACAGACAAGTTTTGCTAATATTTTAAACAACCTTTCATCTTAATTAAATCGATCTGTGAATTAGTTGTGCACACATATGCTTTCTTTCACGGTCTTAATTTCTCAAATTATTATAAAATTCGCACTTAGTGATGTCCATATGGATCCCATTTAGTAGCCATATTTACCTCGCCATGTGTATATTTGTTCCGTGGATGCTAAAATAAGAGGGCATCCATTGCAGATGGAACAGGGTCGTGGGGTTGAGAGACATAGTGTGCCAAATTTAGGTAGCCATTTAGTTTTCTTGGTTATGTGACCTTGAAGAAGCGCATTGAGTGTCGATTGGCTCTCTGGGTGGAGACGACATGATTTGGGTTAGGGTGTCGTATTCAATACTGATTTGAGTGCAGTCTGTATGGCTCTTTCATCAGCTAAAACCTCCTGCTGTACAGCCCTGCCACAGCTGCTCTGATATTTTAAGTGTTTCCATTATCGGAAATAATGGCTCATCATCGTCTCGCGCTCCAATTGGCCACTCAGCCATCTCTCAAATGGTACACTCGGCGGTCTGTAGGTATCGAAATGATTTGTAGTGACTTCTCATCGGTGGTTGCTAATGTCAATGTTTATGTTTTTTGCTACAGTCTGCCACAGTGCGAAGAATCTGGTCACAGGCTTGGTAGTTTTTGGGTGGTTATTGTGGGCCAGCCCTTTGGCCATTTGGGAGCCAACATCTCTCCAGCTACTGTTGCTGCTGGTTGGGTTGCTGAGAAGTGCAACCGGCCCCACCAATATTGCAACATGTTTATCTATAGCTGCTACCGACCAGAAGTCATCAAATGTAGACCATACATGAAGTAAACATCAGAGGTCCGACACGTCATTTTCTAAATGACTAAAGTGTGTATTCGATTGCAATGAATGAGACATTATTTGCAAATAAATTTAGACGTGAAATGATAATGTAAACAAAACATTTTGACAATCGCAAAAGGTTGTTAGAGAAATAGTTATCGTACTTACCACAGAGTAGAAATCTATTATTCTATGGTACCTACCATCTTAACTCTGTTGATATCGCCATTCAGAAAATTCTATGAAAGTGATCAGTAATGATATTATTCTATTTATTTACTTAATGGTTTAGATATCATTTTAGAGAATTATTTAACCTTTACTACAGAGAAAAATAGGGTCACTGCCATGGAGTAAAGTAATAACTCCCGTTTGTTTTTTGAGGTCTATTCTATTTATCTTTTAGTCAGTAAATGAATTGATAACATGTTGAAAGCTTATTCAATCTAATTTGATTGCCGAAGGGTAATCAGAATAGAAAAAGAGAAGAAGAAGAGAGGAAAGAAGGTAATAAGAATATTTAAAAAATTAAGGGAGGAAAGAAGGAAAACGAGAAGGGTGTTGCAAGAAACAAAAGGAACTGGAATTGTGACCACTTTTACCATCAGAATAAGTTCACCATTTTCGAGAATTCTCCCATAATTTGGAACATTCATATACATTGACTTTTTTTCAGAATCATTTTATTCTTACTCGTAATAAAACATGAATTGATTGTTGCAACAGCGAGTGATGACCTCTTTTATCATATTTAATTTGCTTTAAAACTGAAAATTCCATTTCAGCATCTGAAGAAGAAATTGGAATAATTAGGGTGGTCCGTAAAGTACATAGATACAATTCTTCTGTCCATGGAAAAGTTTTACTAGCTAGAGCAATTCATTAAAACTCTGTTGAAGAAAATCGTTGGTACAACTGAAAGTCCAATATTCTAATAATTTTGCTCTAACAAGTCAAATAATTTGGGACGTGAATAAAAGTGAACATTCACCATTGCTTCAGCAGAAAAAGTGCCTATAATGTCAGTTGTGTTTTTCACCTGCCATTTCTGCTTAGTGAATTTTGCCATGTCAGTGCAATATTTGTGCCTTCCCACATGAACAAGCCTAGCAATTTATTGTTGATCTTTGTTTCTCCTAATCAATATTGTGCTGATTTATTTCATTTTCCTTTCTTCCACTTCTGAACCCATGAACCAATATATTCTCACAAATTTTTATTGTCTTTTTATTATTAGTCAACTTCTCAGCAATTCGAAAATTAACATTCTTACTAAGATCTTAAGTCTTTAAGAAGTTGTAAGACCTGCAAGTCTTTTAAGAATTTTTTCTTTTAAGTAAATCAAGAACTCTAAGAAAATCAGGAAAACCAAGATCAGTAAGATTATGAAATAATGAAAATTAATATTCTTACTAAGATATTAAGTCTTTAAGAAGTTGTAAGACAAGCAAGTTAAGATCTTTTTCTTTTAAGAAAATCAAGAATACTAAGAAACTCAACATCATTAACATTATGTATAAAATGCATATATTTTATAATTTACAAGTAGATAAATAGAGTATTTTACAATGACTTTACAAACAGTCCCTTTTCTCCACGAGTCTAGGCTGGACTGATTAATGGGGGCTCTCGCTTCTTGCCGATGTTGTGGCAATCGGGACAGGACAGTTCCTGAAAAATATGGCATAATTCGTCCCAGCTATAAAATTTGCACATTATCTATTTCCAGATATCGTATATTTATAAAAAAACAAATATTTAAATACTTCTTTATCAAAAGTTACTCTACAGTTACATTACAACTGAACCGACCCTTAAATTTCAAAAAATAACATCCACAAATATTGTTCATAAAAAACACATTAGTTATTGTTAGAACAGTATAAAATAATCATAAATGCCAACTATTATTCATTTCTGATTTTATTGCAAAATGAAACGTAAAATAAAATGTTAAAAATATGGCATAATTCGTTCTAGCTATAAAATCTACACACTTCGTTTAAGGAGTTGACATTATGTACTTCCAGATACCGTAGTTTTATAAAAAAAACACTTAAATACTTCCTTATCAAAAGTTACTCTACAGACCCTCAAGTTTCATTAATAAAAAATGACATCCAACATTATTTTTCATAAAGAACAAATTAGATATAAAATTGTAACATAAAATAAATGTCAAATTGCAATCACTGCATACAATTTCACTACGATGTGTGCAAATGTGCAGTTCGCAGTTGGAACAGGTGGAAAACATGCTATGGCTATTTGCACACAAAGATCATCTTGCTCTTCTTTGATTTACTGGTCTTTGTCAACCAACTTGAGGCTGATCAACATCAGGTGCTGTCACATGATTGGCACTTTGGATTATTTTTTTTGCATAGCACTAGTGTTTTATTAAATGAACATCAATCCATAGATGACACAGAGAATCTTCAAAGTCTCTAAGAAACATGCATTGTTGACCACATTTCAATTATACATGCCAATGTGGGTTTAGAATTAGCCAAGTATGTCTGCATTCAAGGCAGCTATGTCAGTTAAAAACACACTGCTGCCCACTTATTGATCTTTCTATGACATGTGTAAGTATGTATTAATTTGACAACTCCATCTTTCAGTTTGTGATAATCTTCTATAATGGTCAGATGAGCACCGCCTAAATGTTCATTTGCAGTATTTACATGCATTGTGAAAGGAATTACAACTGATTTATTTACTTCAGGAACCCAGGAAAATAAACTGACTTCATTTGAGTATCACACAATGAGTTAGTTTTAAAGACATTGACAGAGTGGGAATATTGCCATGGGTATTAGAGGCTTTCGTTTGTTGACAGTGCCAAGATTATTCAGATTGTGTTTTTAAGAAATCATTGGCCATTGGCAATGAATAAAAATTGAATCTAGTTACATCACCCAGTACCATGTAAAGGTTCAATCAGATCATTAACTACATAAGAGGCATGACCTACTGTTGGTCTTGTTTCAATTGATAAGTCTGAATTATCTTCATAATCATATCTTATAATATTATCCAAAAATTCAAGAAATTTCTAATCAATATGATTGTAATAAGATACATAAAATATTAAAATCAATATTATATAAGTGTAGGCAATCTATTTTTTATATAGTAAGATGAGTGAAATAAAGCTATCTATAACAATATATAACTGGTTGGCATAAAAAGCTATATTCTATTATAGTAGATAGTAGGTAATATATAGAATTTTGTTTGTGATTCCTACAGAAAGAAATGGAAATTTCAATGCATATAGTTCATCAATATTATACAATACAGGAATTCTAGCCTAAGTTACATTATAATAAGTTGGCTACTGTGGCCAAAGTGGGTATGATACATTCATAAATAAGTGGGATAAATGACGGCTAAATGATTCACAAAGTAATAAATGGGTGAGTGAATTGGACCCTAAAATTAACCCTACTAATCTACTTACTTACTTATCTTCATGTGAGTGACTCTTTTGGAGTAAATATGAGCACTGTAACCAATGAATTGGAATTTCACAGAGACAAAATTGATTGAAAACTAATGGTTCATGGTCATTCAGGATGACCACCAGAAATCAACCACCAATGTGGGAAGAACATGTCACAAGAATTAAAAAGTTGCAATATTGAACTCATTTAATACATTCTTGTAATTTAACCAATCTTTTATATATTCAAAACCTAACTCATTAACACATGGTTTGATATTTTTCAATTCAAAACTATAAAATGATTCTTAGGCTAGAATATAACTTTAGCAATAATAATTTATAGCTAGCAGACAGTTTGGTCATGAAAATTTATTGGCTAATTATTTATCAGTGGCGGATTCAGGGGGGGGGGCGTGTCCGACGCACGCCGCCCCTAACATTTATTTGATGGCGCCTACATCAACTGGCTCATTCCATGGCACTGCTTTATCAATTTTTCAAGAGCGGAAAAATACAATGAGTCAACTCGTTTCGGGCATTCACTCTGACATAAAATGAAAACTAGTTTGGTTCTCTGAGTCAGATGACTGATTATCATGTGTGCAGAGTGTGAGACATCCAAAGAGTAATAATATCCACAGCGCACAAACAGACAGCCCTAAGTTAACTATGCAGGTAGGTAGGTGGTTTGGAATCAATCTATGAATTGGAATGTATTTGACCTTAACACTCCAACTGGTGTACTATTATTGTCACCTACTCATTTTCATACTTTTATTTGTTCTATGCTTGCTCATGCCCAAAGATACGCCTTCATCTGCTAGAGGATACTAATTGTAATCTGGTTGTGTATTTTGTTATTGGTTTACCTTACTAATGAGTAAAAAACGAATAAAACCTGGAGGTTGGGAAATGTCTTGACCAAACGGCGGAAGGAGCTATCTAAAGAATCGGCAACGTGTCAGTCCAACAGAGTCTTTTCACAGGTACCCAGCCATTTTTTTCTTGAATAAATTCTATACATCACCATGATCTAAACCGACGGTAGTAAGCTCCATACAGGAAACTGCCGAATGCCAAAGTTAAAAGTGTTTTTGTGGTGCATTTATACAGTAATTGTTTTGCTATTTGCATAAAAGTACTATTTTGTAGCCTTTTTTGGACGTTAATAATTGTGTTTTAGGTAATGTAACTGCCTCTTTTGTCAGTCCCTTTCCATTTAAAAAAGACTCAGTGATCTTTTTTCTCTTTCAGTTCTGCCTATCTTCAGCTCAGTGTCTTCAGAAGTCCCTGCCACTCCTATATCTGACTCAGTGTCGCCGCCTCTGTCTTCAGAAGTCCCAGCCACTCCTATCTCTGATTCAGTGTCGCCGCCTCTGTCTTCAGAAGTCCCAGCCACTCCTATCTCTGACTCAGTGTGGCCGCCTGTGTCTTCAGAAGTCCCTGTCACTCCTATCTCTGACTCAGTGTCGCCGCCTCTGTCTTCAGAAGTCCCAGCCACTCCTATTTC
>JAUYWI010094220.1:0-12009 GCA_034780595.1 Parotoplana pacifica | reverse complement strand
TTATAGATCCGCAAACTTTGATCGATTTTGCAAATATACTTAGAAAATAAAAACAAAATGGAACTGTATACTGACTTTTGAGACACCCTGTATAAGTCAGGAAACACAGGAATTTTCGAAATATTTTAATTTAACCAAATTTAAGCATATGCTATATAAGTTTAACTCTCAACAGTACGGAATGTTACAAGGTACATTTAATAGAGACGACTACATGTATAGTTATATTATATAACTATAAGGGGTTATAAGGGGTTATAAACAATAATAACTTGAATAAAATGATTTACAAACAAACACTTATACTGCTAAACAGATATAACGTTCAAAATATATGAATATTAGTCAATCAGTCGACATTTTAAAGTTGAAATTTCTTGCAGTTTACAGAGAGGTATATGAGCGAGAATCATTTGGTGATAAAGATCTTGCAGCCTTGATAAGTTGTCTTGATTAGTTTCCCTTAGAATCTCTCATAATATTGTCTCAGGAATGAATAGTAAGCAAACTGAACAAGAAAATAAACAGACTAGATGTTGTCTTCCGTACTATTAAGGGTTAAACAAGTTTAAGTAAATGAAAAGCAAATAACAGTTCATAAATGTTCATAGAATGTGTTCTATATGTTGTCCATCACTCTCAATACACAAATAAATACGTTTCTTCCTGTCACTAGCAACATCTTGGAGGACTTAATGAGGACATCGCTTTAAATGTTCCTTATCTCTGATTTTGACTACACACTTAGAAATCAAAGGGAGACAAGTCTGAGCGGGCAGACCACTCTACCAGGCGTCGGCGACAAATTCAGTGATCTGGAAACTGTATGTAAGGTCAATCGCGAACGACGTTTGCAATGGGGAGGTGCCCTATCTTGTTGGAAGTAGGTCGGATAATGTCCTTCCGGTACTAACAAGGAAGACATGATAGCTTCTTGTAACATTTTTAGTTACTTTGCTCCATTTAAATCTCCATCGATGAAAAAAGTACTAATTATTCGTGTGTCTAAGATGCCACACCAGACCATGACCTTACCTGGACAGTGCATCTCGCTGTCAATGAACCATTGAGGATTATATTGGCTCCAGTATCGGCAATTCTGGTGATTCACTTCACCATTTAAGTACCATATGCTTAAATTTGGTTAAATTTAAAATTTTCTGACTTATGGGCCACCCTGTATATTAAAACGCAACAGTACGTAACAAACTAATGAGATGAACTTATGGAAGTCAATTAAATAAAGCAATAGAAATTGATAAAGATGACTAACATTAAAGTGATAAATAAATAGTTTATTGTGTGCATTTCATAATAAATTGACAAATTTAACATAATAATATTTAATAATCCATACAGGTGAAAGAAACATTGTTTTTCTGATCTCAACATACAAAGAAACGTTCATAGACATGTCGGTAGTAAGTAGGTACTACACGTTCAATTCATTTCAAATATTACAACAATTTACAACAAAAGTATCGTTGACCGGAAACATTATTTTTTCTCTACAAAGTAGTTTGTAAGAGAAAACTACATAATCTTGCCATAGAATATTACTTTTCTCATACTGACGTCTTTTAGATATTTTACAGAAAATGTTTTACAGAAAATGTTTTACAGAAAGTGTTCTGTCATCAATTTGTTAATAAATCAAAATAATTTAGTGTTTTATGTATAGGTAATACAAATTATGTATTAATTAATACTCTAAATATAAAACTTTAACGTCCACTTTGAAAAAACAGACTATCTATGATCATGCTAGTTATCGATCAACCTATCAAATACATAGTTGTCAATGTTCTTAGATTTTTTAATTTACTGATACTACTTATAAATCGTTCTTATATAAAGGTAATAAGTAGTATATGTAGATACAAAATATCAATATATCTGAAGAAGCTGAAGACTGATTTATGAGACCTACCGACAGAGACTAGTTATAGACCAACCTATCAAAGTATATAGTTGTCAATGCTGTCGGATTTTTAAAGTTTTGGTAGGCCCAGCGTCGAACCGTGTCGTGTTTCTATTACATATAATTGACTTCTAACTCTGTAATTTTCTAGTTTGCTTGATAAAGTGTTACACGAAAATTTGCTAAATTAAAATAAATTTTTCAGCTTTAGTCTTTTCTTTTAACATTAACTCAACAAGCTGATGGCGAACATTAATCACAAAAATAGTTTATGTTTATATTTATTTTCAGCATTCTGATGTTCCTTCTTCTCACATCACATCTTCCGAAACTGAATTTCAGAGCACTCTTACCAATTGTCCTTCAAAGAAAATTGAAAGTAAGCAAACATATTTCCGAATGCTGCACTGATCCTGAGACATTTTATTTGTCAGGACGATGTCTAACAATTCCGGTGTGTATGATATGGATTTCATTATAATATAATAAGATAAGTTTGTTTACTTGATTTTCAGAAGGTGAATCATTAAAAAGTCTTCCTCCTCTGCAAAAGCCCAATACTAATGAAACATTGACGAAGACGAATCTTTCACTTTCTGAGGTTCTATGTGAAAATGGTTCCGAGGCTGTTATTGTAAGTATACATATAATGTTGCCAAGAATTGATCCAAGTAAAGTACATTTTACTGCACTGAAAGAAAATGAATTGTATGACTTATTAAATGTTCCATGAGCAAATTCAAAAACATCAATGCTGATCTTTAAAACAAATCGACATCCATCTTTAGGTTGTTTAACAAGCAAACAATCAAATGAATTTTAAAATAAAACGTCTATAATGAAGCAGGTATTTATCTTTTTGTTTTAATTTACTCACATATACATATTATGTGAAAATGAAGAGAATATCTCAAAAAGCATTTGTCAGATCTGATTGGCCAAAAAGGTCTTAAAGATGGTTAGAGCCAAAACAAATTTCAAAATTCTTAAAATAAGTGTACATAGCTACGGTATTTAGGTGGTATGGCTCTAAGTAGATAGTGTTATGTAACTAAGTATTTTAATACGAAAAATTAAAATATTTTAGAAGTTTTAGAGAAAACAAAGATGGTCAAATCATTGTTAATATGCTTAGATTTGTTAGCTCTAATATCTTGGGGAAAAAATTAATTCATTTACTGTAATACTTATGTAGTTACTTCATATCTAATAAGAGCTAGACCAACCTAAATACGATAGCTAACCATATTAAATTCACTTATTTTGATAATTTTTGGAATTTCTTTTTTGACCAATTTCTTTTTGTATTTTATATATTTCAAGTAGTAGTGTAAATGACCCCTTGTTCACACAGGGGTTCAAAATATAAGATGGGCTTAAACAACTCAAAATTGAAACATATCTCCCCTCTCATTACCTAACTGACTAAAGTAAATGAAAACGAAAAACTGTTTTAGCAGATATAAGTTTATTTTAATGAATAATACACACATCAAAAAGAATAATAACACAATGACGTCAAAGTTTTGTCAATATCTTCTAGTTAAATGATGCTAGCCAACAATAAAATATTTTTCCTTGTTATAGAAAGTTAATCTATGCGGCTATAGTTGAATAAACAATTGAATGTTATGCGACAACACAAAAGAACATTTTCATTTTTGATTCTAAAGTTAGTACATAAGGCGATAGATAATTAAGCATTAAATAGTGGATAAATGAGCAACGAGGCATTGTCAAACAGAAATTGGATGCCCAACTGTTGGCGGCGAGTCAATTGTCACAGACGGTTCTCTCGTTGGAGGCGGTGTTGGCGCAGCTACATCGGTCGTTGGACCTCAAAAAATAGACAACAACTCACCAAATAATTGAACTTTAGAATCTAAGGAAATTAATAGTAACCATGTCTGCTGTTAAAAACTGTTAACTACGTAGGTGTAACTTGTTCCACCTTCTCCAAGTCGGACAAATTGTGCAAATTCGATTAGTCATCCCCAAACTTTGCTTAGATGAAAAACATTTGATAACAACATTAAATATTGAGATGCTCCATGTGGTCTAAGAAAAACGTCAGGTTTATAAACTTCATCTTTAGGTGGAGTTGGCATATCTTTGAGAAGCATTTCACGCTTAAAGTCATCTGAAGTCCAAAATGCATCAAACGCCGGTTTGAAATACTTTTGAAATGCTCTCCATCAATATAATTTAATAAAGCAGCACAATTGGCCGAACAATTCTCTGGATGAGTCTTGAGAAACGATACAGCCGCCAAATAAACCGCTTTGTTGACTATGCAACGCCCCAACGAGCGGCTCTGAACGCGTCATCAAAACTTTTTTTATAGGTATCCTCATTTTGAATGAATTTTTAAACACATCATTGTAGGGGTTTCAAGTAGGCCCGTGGTAGGATTGTATAATTATCAACTCGCTGTAATTGCATGCCCATCATATGAGCATCAGCTGCTGATGACTATAATGCGCGTGCATGAGCAATTGATTAGGTCAAATAGGCGCAGCAGTAATAAGAATATGTAAGGTACCCATGATATGAATAGTAAAACTAAGACAATAAAGAACTAAACAAGTGACTATATTGGACAAGACACAATACTTTAGCATCATCATCGTTATTTGTAGGGACTATAGACGTTGCTGTTGTATTCAACATTAACTTAGTAGTTTTTCCATCAGCTATCGGTCCAGAATAGACAATTGGATTTAGGCAAGTATGGGGGCTTATTAAGTTCAACTGGATATGGTTCCCTAAGCAACCTAGTATACTTGCTGTGAGAAGACCTAAGTACCATACCCGGTGTTTAAATTTGTCTCAAAATGGGCATATATCGGCTGAATTGGGAATAAACTATTTTTGAATTTACATAAATAAAGAAACTGCAAATAAAAGGGTGTACTCTCTAATCAAATAAACAACAGAAAATGATAATGAATTATCTGGAAACATTTGTAAAAAAAACTATCAATTGTTATGTGATCTGTATGATTCAACTGAATAAACCCAGTGTCACTGTTTAAAATTTCTGGTATTAATGTTTCTGCAAAGCGGACCACTATAACATTTTAGTGATATATGATATGCTTTCTAGTGAAATATGATGCGAAAATTCGTCTACATAAAACAGTGAAAATCATTTTTTAATCCATGTCAATTATTTTTTATTTAAAAATGACGGGGTAAAGTGGACCAATTGATCCAATACAGAAAATTATTTGGAACAAACGTTTATAAGAAGAATATGGTTAGTGAAATCCATAATTTCATGCAGTTCAAACACCTCAATACACCGAAGCAGCTTTCGCCCATTTTCCACAAGTAACACACATGGACCAATCCTCCTTGGCATGAACCCAGGGGCTTTAGCAATTACAATTTTCCTTCATTTTAAGGTGGGCTGTCGATGTTCTTGGTTCATCTGAAAGAAATAACAAAAATATTAATTCCTTTTCTAATGAACCAAGAGTGCTTATATCTATACAGTTACAGAGAAACCAAAGCTTACCAATCTCGGCAGCTTTCTGAAACTGCAACATTGATGATGGAGAGGGGCGTTCAGCAGTTGCGGATTGACGTTTAACGGCAGAAACTGGGAGTTTAACGGATGGAGTAGGTTGCTCTTTTTTAGAAGACCTGTTTATGAATTCTTCCAATTGTACTTTGCATGGTGATGATGTTAGTATGCATGATGTCCCTTTCCATCTATTGGATAGTTTTCTGGTCATTTGCGAAGTATTGGGGATTGGAATTATATCTTTTGGTGACACACACTCAACGACTTCACCTGTAGAATCTTCTCCATCTGTGAAATGAATGATGTCGATTGCATGGAACCCGTGAACTGCTGTGAGGGGATTGGCTGCACGAAGGTAGGCTTCCCCAAATAAGCGACTGATTTGAAACTGGGTGACAACTCGCCCAGGACTATTCCGCAGGAAACTTTCAATCGCCTGAGTGTAATAGGTGTTCATAGGCTTCATGAAGCTTGTGTGTGCAGTGGGGCGGAAGCACAATTAGTATTGTCACGTTATTTTCTCGGGCCAAGTCAATAACATCCAAATTCCGCGTATGTGTGCAATGGCCATCCATAATCACGTGCTATGAACACATAATAAAACCTAACATATACAAGGACACAACATAGGGGTAAAGTGGACCAAATTTGGTTCACTTTACCCCATCCAGTGTACTCATATAAAATGTGAAAAATGTTCTGGTTCCAATACGACTATCTCTGACACTTTCAAGTATTGTATTTATAAATAGATTTGAAATTGAAGACATATAATTAATATATTATCATAATACACATAATTTTATAATTATAGGTTTACTGTGACATTAAAAATAGATCAGCAATGTAAAAACTCACTTTTTCGGTTGTAACTTTTAAACATGCAGGTACTTTCCAATTTAGGAACACAATATAAACAAACAATCTAATTACTTATTTAGTGAAGTAAAAGAATTTCACAATAAATACGTTATAAAACAGATATAGGCAAGGTCCACTTTGCCTCATGCTTCCAACCAAGTTATTGCTAACTGGCTGTGGTATTCGTTACCTCTTCTGTAGCAAATAGTTAGCAAGCTGTTGCAAATTTTGGGGATGTCGTTGCTGCTCCCACAGGTGCTCTATAGGATTTAGATCAGGGGATCTGGAATTATCCTGCTAAAGCGTCCAGTGGAGTTGAGGAAGATTTTCCTTATCTAGGAAACGTGTAAGGATGTCAACGTAAGTTCCTCCATTCACATTTTGCTGTAAAATTGGAGAGTTGCTTTGCTATCATGCCAAATGGCTCCCCAGACATGCACGGAACGACCACCGGCCTGGGATTTGTGCTTGATTAAATCATCCCTCCAACGTTCACCGCGCTGCCTCCAGACAAGTTGTATTCCATCATTGGCAAACAAACGGAATCTTGATCGTCTGACCAAACAATCTTCTGGAATCTTTGAGGCTGCCAAATCACTCTGTTTTGCTGGAGTAAGAAATGGCTTTATAGCACAGCGGTACTTCTTAAACCCAGCCCTCTTAAGTCTTTTTCTAACTGTCCATCTGGAAACATTCTCTCCCCAAATGGCAAATAGTGCTGGAGTACTAGAATATCGGTCAATATTGGCTAAAAGAACCAACAAACGATGATTTGCTCTTTTGGTTGTCTTCAAGACTGGCCCAGGAGGTTTTATTCTAACAACAGTACCTGTAGCTTGAATTGTTCTAAACCAAGGTCGGATAGATGTTCTTGTGGAGACTCTTGCCAATGATCGCCCACTATCAATGGCACAAACAACTTACAGATGAACACCGATCACTACTGAAGCTGATTATGGCTAGGCTATTAAGCTTAGCTTTAAAACTAAATATTCGTTTCTTAAATTAATTTATCATTCAAACTGGATAAAGCCTATGCACTTTAGTATATACTCCTGTACTTCCTATATATTTTAAACTTTTCCTATATATTTTTTTCTGTGCGTTCAAAATAGTTTTTGCATGAAAATGTGATTGTGTGTACTTTGAATTTTAAAATGTTCCTTAAAATGGCTGAATGAAAGGATGGAAATGAAGATACAATGAGCAAATGGTGTATACCCACATCAAACATCTGATAAAGAAGCAAGGTGCAAATGGTGCAATAAGGTATTTTCAATTGAGAATCTGGGTAAAAATGCTTTGCTTCAGCATGCATGCACTTGGGAAGAAAATGAACAGTTACATCTAGATAATAGAAAAGACAATCAACCTTTGTTAAAACCCCTACCTAGTTCTTCTGGTAAAACATCCAACGCTTGAAAGATCCGACAATGAAGCCGGATTGAACTTTATAATTGTATACTGTATAGGTAAACATCTTATTTTTTGGAGGTGGTGTAACAGACCTAATATCTACAGTTTTCTTTATTGGTTTTTCTGGTTGGTTATATTTTTATGTTTTTGTTTCCATTTATGATGCTTATTTGTTCATAGATCATCATCATGCTGCACTGCTTTTTTATGAACGTGTGTTGGTTATAATTAATTATTTTTATAATTCGTTTTGCACAACTTTATCATCCAATGAAATTGGTACAAGTTTATTATCGTAATTAATATTATGCGGCGTATATGTATGTATATGTATATGTATATTTATTTGTGGAAGCTTCTGTTATACAGTGCAATCCGCTTAATCGGGACACATTGGGGAAGCCTACTTTGTCCCAATCAACTGGTTGGCCCAATTAACCGAATTTATATTAGTACACAATAAATATAGGTCGGCATTTATATGGAAAGATGAATATATTCTATAATAGAAAATATATGTGGAAAATTACATAATAGAATTAAAATAAAAACTATCCATTTTAGTTTGTTGACTCGCGGTGGCTGTGACATCTAAGGGGACATCTTTGCTGAAACCATCTTTTTTGAAACAGTTTATCAGTTACGGTCATGTTAGTGCAGCACAATAAGGTGAATCGTTCCATTGACTTCTTTGAGCCACTAAGCTTGTGATACGAATACATTTGTATACAATTTGTTTGCGAGTTTTCCATCTGCTTAGCTAGCCATTTGAAGCACTGAAATCGGTGTATCCAAGTTCTCTTGCGAGTTCATTTGCGTTGGTAATCAAAAGTGACCTTGATAATGAGACCCCCTGTTTGTTCTTCTTTTTAAACCACATGGCCAAAGCTGTTTCAACCTCCGGATTTTTTCCATCAGGACTACTACGATTCGCTCTTGATGAAGATTTCCCAGTTGAAAAATTGTCTTCCCATAATGTACGTAATTTTGCTTAATCCCTTTTTAAACGCGAAAGTTTTGACTTGGGAAATCCAACAATATCCGCACATTCGCATAGACTTGCACCAGGTGGTTGTGAAGCGAGTTTGTCAAGGACAGAAATGCTATCTTTTAACTGAAGATCTGTTCGCTTTGACATTTATAAGAGTGAATTTTAAAATGTCTGTTGAGAATTAAAATGATTTATAAAAGGTTAATGATACTTTATGTACCCAATCAAACTTAGCTAAATGAAGCCATATATTTGGTTAATGTCCGCAGTTTAGATTACGCAACCATCAAGGTTGCTGTAAACTCTCATTAAATACACATAGGTAGTTATCTATACTCAAAGAACAAACATAAATGCTCTCAATCAATTACACAATCATACAGTTTGCATTAAACACTCAAGAACAAAACAGAAATGCTCTCAATAGATTACGTAATGAATCAAAAACTTATAAAATGAAATAAGAGAAATAAATTTAAGAAAAACGTAATTTAAATAATTTAAGGAGAAAAATAAACAAGAAGAAGGTAGTTAAAGAGCCATGTTTAATCATAAAAAATGACTAGTTTTGTAAAATCAATTTACATCGTCAGACTTAAATTTGGTACGTTTACATTAGTTATGTGAAATCCTATACAAAACACAACAAGTTAGTTTGTGCTGTGGAAATGCTCTAAAAAGTAATCCACTGTCTGTAGTCTAGCCACTGAAAAATATCGGCGATTAAAGTTATTATTTGCACATACATCTGTAAATAGTTACATAATTTTTACTCATGATCTAGAAAAAGTGTCCCAATTAAGCGAATCTTTGTCCCAATAATCCGACTATTTATAACCTGTACAGATACAAATGATTCCGAAATTGGCCAATTGTCCCAATAAAACGATTGTCTTAATTAACCGGTGTCCCAACAAAGCGGATTTTACTGTACTGTAAAAGATGATGAAAGAAATCGTTTTAAAAGCTGGACATTTTTTCCATTTTTCTTCAATTTGCGCAAACCGGGCTATAGTATCTTACCTTAGATTACTTGTATATGAGACTATATCTACTGTTATTTTATTGATTTTTGCTTCCTGTACTGCGCCTAAATATATCTAGATGTGTCATATGCCCTAGAAGTCACAGGACTCATCAGTTGGCAAAAACAAATGCGAATATCACATAAGCTACAAAACTGATCAATCTGAAATTATTTGGTGCATTTCTGTATCTTTTGGGGAAATACCACTACAAAACAATGTTATGTAGTTAGATATACGCGACTAATGTACAATGGAGTAAGCATGTGACTTCTAGAGTAATATGTGGAAGATGCTATTTTGTTTTTGCATCCGTGTATGTTTAACTTTATATTAACAGTTTTCTTTATTGTTTTTTTTGGTTGGTTATATTTTTATGTTCTTGTGTACATTTATTTATTCTGTATTATCCATAGATCATCATCATGCTGCACTGTCTCAGTGTAGATGAAACTACAAATGCTGCTACAGACAAACATTTCGATGTTCATATTCACTATATTTCCTCATCCCCTCAACGGGTTACCACTCATTTCCTTGATAGACATTTTTTGGGCAGGTACAGGCTGTTAAGCTTTTTGGAGCTATCACAAAAACTTTAAAAGATGATCAGCTCCCACCATCAAAATTTCTAATGCTCTCAAGTGATGGCCCTAATGTAAACAAGTCTGCGTAAAATGTTAGACCAGTGGTGTAAATATCAAGGCCTTCCTCAGTTGGTAGATATTGGCAGTTATTCATTGCACACTGTTTCAAATGCCTTTCATGCTGCATTCGATTCTGTTGATTGTGATATCAATGACTTCGCTGGGGATATTTTTCAATGGTTCAAGCTATCATCATCTAGAAGAGAAGATTTTGAAGTAATACAATCCATTCTTGAACTATGATCTAAGACATGTGGTGGAAATAAAAGATGTAAATAGAAATCAACTAGATGATGAAGAAATAAATGAAATAGAAGATAAAGAAAAAAATGAGATGGAACACGAAGAAATTGATGAAATTTCAAATGTAGAAAGGGAAGAAGTAAAAGCTGAAGGTAGAAATGAAGTAGAAGCTGAACAACCCAATGAACCAGAAAACGAAGAAAGAAATAAAATTGAAGATGAAGAAATAAATGAAATCAAAGATGAACAAAGAAATGAAATCGAAGATGAACAAAGGAATGAAATCAAAGATGTAAATAGAAATCAACTAGATGATGAAGAAATAAATGAAATAGAAGGTAAAGAAAAAATTGAGATGGAACATGAAGAAATTAATGAAATAACAAATGTAGAAAGGGAAGAAGTAGAAGCTGAAGAACGCAATGAACCAGAAAATGAAGAAATCAATGAAATCAAAGATGAACAAAGAAATGAAATGGAAGATGAACAAAGGAATGATATAAAAGATGGGAATAATGGTGGAAATGAAAATGGGAATAATGGTGGAATTGAAAATGAGAATAATGATGGAAATGAAAATGGGAATAATGGTGGAAATGAAAATGAGAACAATGGTGGAAATCACGAATTGAACGTGGAGGATGAACCCCCGTTCTCTATAGAAGAACAAGGTGGAAATGAAAATAATATGGTGGAAATGAATATAACAATAATGGTGGAAATGAAAATAATGGTGGAAATGAAAATAATGGTGGAAATGAATATAACAATAATGGTGGAAATGAAAATAATGGTGGAAATGAAAATAATGGTGGAAATGACAATAATGGTGGAAATGAATATAACAATAATGGTGGAAATGAATATAACAATAATGGTGGAAATGAAAATAATGGTGGAAATGAATATAACAATAATGGTGGAAATGAAAATGGGAATAATGGTGGAAATGAATATAACAATAATGGTGGAAATGAAATTGAAAACAATGGTGGAAATCACGAATTGAACGTGGATGATGAACCTCCTTTCTCTATAGAAGAAACAAGGACCGCTGACAAGGTGGAAATGAAAATGAGAATAATGGACTGTTGAAACCCGGTGGCTTTCACTGTTACCAGTTTGTATACGCTTGGTGGAACAGTTACCAGCACTCAAAGTGTATTTTCTTGAAAACATTCCAAGATTGATTCAGAAGAAAGAAATAGTGAATTTCCTTAACAACTACAGGTACAGAAGGATTGTACAATGCTTGAAAGATCTGACATATGAAGCCAAATTGAACTTTATAATTGTATACTGCTGTCATTATCCTCCAAAAGGTTTAAATAATTTAGGTAATACTTGTTATTTAAATAGTTTAATCCAAATCTTTA
>JAUYWI010094209.1:0-12010 GCA_034780595.1 Parotoplana pacifica | reverse complement strand
GTAGATATTTACCTAATTGCGTTAATAATTATGCTATAATTTTCAGGTTAACTAAAGAAATTTGTTTACAGTTTTTTTTTATTTGATTTTAGATTCTTTTTATTGAATATACATAGATGCAAATAGGATTGTGTATAGAAATATAGAAATTACAACGTAGATGTATTTTGATAGCAGAAACAATGTGAAATGACTGTAGAATTGATTAAAATGGAGTACAAAATCTTTCATCAATAAACATAATTATAGATAAATTTAAATAGTTCATAAAATATTACATACCTGTTTCGTCCTACGGGTATGATTAAGATCTTTTTCTAGTTCACCATCTGTACCCCATTCATTACTGCGAACATAATCCGTAAAATCAATATATGGTGAAATTGACTCATCATCTTGTTGCCAAAATTCCAAATCTATTTGAGTTTCATCATAGGTCCATGAACCAAATACCATCACACATATCTAAATAAAATACATTACAAAATCCTACTCAATCCAAATAAATACAAACAATGTAGTACAAGCTATATTTGGAGTAGCAATTATGAAATTAATTACGATGTACTTAAAAACTCAATAGACTCTTATCTTTATATATAATAAGTAAAGATAAAATACTACTCAGAGTAGTTATTAAATTTCATAAACAAAAAAGTAAAATATATACCTGAGTATCAAATGGAAAATATTCAATATGAACATTGCAAGTGCTTTTGAAAAGTGCCTGTGGAACCCAAAGAACTTTCCCTTCACTATAGACAACTACTCGAGCTTCTCGATGTTCCCGCATTCGTTCATCAGCACTAAATTAAAAACAAAAAAGAGGTAGGTATGTTATGAATATAAAAATAATTAAGTATATTTTGTCGCAACAAATTCAAATACCGTAAACACATTTTTAAAAAAAAGATTATTTTAATTGTTGTGGTTATTTTTCAATGCTGGATCATCTGTGTAAAAAATAAGGTCATCTATTTTGGTCAGAATGGTAGTTTCTATGGCTAATATTCCAATAAATGATTCGCTTTTTGATACTTAGCTTTGATAGTTTTAATCTGTCTCTATTTTCACTTGCTTTATTAATTGTATTCTATTAGTTTGATGAAGAACCGATTGGAGTTAACTTCATATACTATAATATGAGTGTTACAATAATTTAGAATTTTGTACTATGGGTAGATATAAACTGATTTCAACTGTGAATCAGTCACTGATCATAAATTTGATACAAAGGCCACACTGAGTGTTTAACTCAAACCCAAAATATAGGAGGTTTAGGAGGTTTAGGTGTAGCCATGTACACTTTTTGTAAAAAGTTTTGAGTCAAACATTGAAATCACCCTAGTTTGAACTTACAAATTAAATAATTTAATATCTGGGGTCCAAAACTGGTCAGGAAATAAACGAATTTGTTTGATATTAGCATATTCTTCAGGATTCCATTTCAATAGTGAATCATTCCATTTCTGAAAATAAATTAAAAAGTTCAATAAAAAGAATAATATCATTTGGAAGATACGGTATAGTAAACTAAACTTCACATAATATTTTACGCAGTATTTTAAAGTTAATTATACAAAGGTTAAGAATGAACAAAATGAATAAAAATGTTATTTCAGTATTTTGATGTCATAATTAGTAGGTAGGTATGTTTTAATTCTCTATAAAGGAAAAAATCGCTTTCAGAATTATCTATTTTATAATAATAAAACATAGGTTTATAAAAATAGTAAAAACCGACAAATATCATTTTTTTAAATTTCAATACCCTCTGTGAAAAGTTCTAATATAATATCATAAATATTAAATTTAAAGCTTTTCTAAAGAAATCAGAAGCCGAAAGAATGTTTTGATGTATAGCTGAGAATCATACCTATTCTTTTTATTTACAAGCAGTTTTGTTGAAATTTTAATATAGACAAACCTGATCAGAATGTCTAAAAAAGAAAACGGTTAGTTCTTCATCTTTAATCAGTTTTATCATGTTGTGTGAGATAGTTTTAGAGAATGAGGCGCGCAAATCAAATCCTCAACTAATCGCATTTGAGAAAAGGACTTATTCAAAATTAAAATCAAACAGTTCAGACAACTAAACCTAATTGGATTTTCCTCTAGAGCTAACTCATTTTAAATGTATCCAAACTAAAAATAAATGATTTTATTTGACTGTTTATTTGAATTCACTTTCTTATCATTTAAAGTTATTTGTTTCAGCAGCTTTTTCTCACACTGCTGTCTTTAATGTAAAAAACATAATGTGTCTAAAAACATGATATCAAGATAAATGCATAATTCGACAATGCCTCCCCCAAGCAAAACAAGAAGGATGTCACAGAGCGCTTTGTATAATGAGAAAAACAGGACATCATACCGCCTTTAGATCTCCCTAGATGGTATTTGTTTTCTTTTAACAAATTTTAAACTGTCAAAAACCTTTTATATTTCGTTAACATAAGACGAGAGAGTTTGTTGAGGTAATAAGGTAGCATATACAATTTCAAATTAATTAATTATAGAATTTTATACAAAAAGTAGTAAGTAATACAATAAATCAAACAATTACAATAGATATATAGGAGCATGAAAATTAGGAATTAATTTCTTAGATAAAATTAAATGCATATAATTTAAAAGAGCATAATGTAGAAAGAACGTATGAGACAAAAAGAAATTAGAATTTTATAAATTTGCTGATCCTAATATGGGTGTACAATAATTAGACAGACACACACGTAGTACTTTTAGTGAAGCGGACGGCGAAGTATTATTATCCACCGTAACAGTGCATCTGATTTTTACTTATACTATTATATAATATTTCAATAACAATAACAATTATATTGTTATTGAAATTTATAATAGATAATCTTATCAAATCTTAAAGCAAAATAGCAAAACTAATCATTACAGAAAAAGATTTATGTAAAAATTCTATAAATATTACTTGTATTGCTATAAGAAAAAATATATTTATACTTTTTAAAATTTTATGGATATGTAACTATTGGTAGTATATTACCAATTTTTTGTGTCTAAAAAGAAATCATTTCATTATTCTTATGTATTGTGTATGTCGTTTTGTGTCGTGTCGTGTCTATTGTAGGTATTTTTCTGTGTGTTGTATGAAAGGAAATAGTGTGAAATGTGAAAATGTTAGTTTCAATCGAACAAATTGAACAAGAAGAAACATTAAAAAGTCTAGCTATGTATACTAATGTGTAATTTATTCAGGCTGGAAATCACCAGGGAATGCTATAATAGTATTGTTACTACGTGATTTTTCTCTCAAGACATTAAGGTTAAGATTATACACCACATCTTGAATAGTAACTAATTCTCAAATAATAATACTAAAATATTTCAAGTTCAATATCTAAAACCTTAGTAGACAACAGAATTTTAATATAAGTCTAAATCGTATTCATCAGCAAAAAATACTCATCGATTTGCATTAAATTTGGTATGTTATGAACAAGTTTTTTGTAGACACCAGTTTTGGTGGACATATGTATTTAAAAAACGGAATCAAAGATTTTAGACAGAAAGTAAACTTGAGATAAAATTTAGTTTAAAATGGGCAGTCTATCGTTAATAAAGGCAACATATAAAATTCACCTCGACACTAACCCATATTGCAGCAATGTATCATTTAAGACACCGTTAAATAATTAATTTGATCAAATGAGCAAAGCTTTAATATAATATTAGTATTGTTTTAAACATTAGAGCTATATTTTAACATAATTTTCTAAAACCAATTAAGATAAAATTTGTACACATTATTTTTTAATCCTTCATAGTACCAAATTTCAGTCCAATCGATGCACAAAAGGGATGAACTCCTAGGGGGATATTACACCACCCTAGAATTTCACATTTCCTTTACATCAATTGGGCTAAAATTTGGTACACAGGTACCTTGGAAAGATTTATCGACAGACTTCTTTTTATGAAAAATTGATGAGGTGGCCGATGAAGTCATTAGGTCCAAAATTAAAGCTTCACTATTTTCTATTCTAAAAAACATATTCATTTTTCTTCTATAGCTCATAGTTTGGAAACAGATTGACCTTTACAATATATAACATTAGGTATATTGAATTTCATAGAAATTAGTTCAGCAGTTTTCAATCTATGGCTGGTTCAAGTTTGCCATTTTTGTAAATATGTTTTAAATAATTTATGTATAGAGATTCCTACCTACCCAACATCTAGAGCTGATAAAAAATGATCATAAGCTGCTAATAATCTATTAAATTCATTCTAAGGTTAATAGGAATTAGTTTTGGGAAAGCTAGCCTACTTTCTGAGCCTTTTGCTGATCAATATATTATAGCATATAGGGAATACGTCGGCATTACTTCCAATTTTATAAGTGAAGTTGACCAGTTTTCTACTCCAAAGATAAGATCACGACGAACCCAAAATTTAGTGAAAATTCTATTTTTTATAAATTTTATGACTGCATAAGTTACCATCAAAACTTATCACTACATAAAATAATCATGAAAACACATGATCACCAAATAAATTTTAAAAATATTGTAACAAAATCATAATGTTATTAATACATATTTTAGTTTTTAAATAAAATAATCTCATTTTACTAATCAGACCTTCTAGATGTTTGTTAGCAATCAATGAAAGTAGATACATTTAAAATCTATTATTTGCTTTTTTAGAATTATTGGGTATTATTCATATTACCAAATTTCCTTTTGTTCATTGATATCAGCAAACTAAAATGAAGGCCGGAAATACAATCATATAGAAATAGACTGTTCTATGTATGTTTTTTGTCTTTTGGAAGGACAATCTCCAAACCCGACTTATCATGCTTCAGCTTGGGTTTAGAACTAGTTTGGATAATATATTGAAAAGAAGTGGCTAATATAATGCAGCTATATTTACACATGTTCCTAGTAGGCAAGTCAAAATTAGATAAAAATGGTCAAACCTGGAACTAAATATAACAGATCTATATGTTGTATCAAAAGAATCGCAATTTGATGGAGAATGACAGAAAAAGCCCAAGACATAGACTCTTGGGAAAAAAAGTTAGTTATTTGTAAACGCATGGTAGGTCTTTTTACTATGCTAAAAAATATTAGTAAAAATAAGTTGCTTGGATTCACTTTAAAATTTTTATACTACTCACTTGGTTGGGTTAATGTATTACAAATAGTTTAAAAATGGTGTGGTACTACATTCACAGGAAGATGTTTTTGTAAAAATATTCATATTATTTTATATTTATATATATATTTGTATGTATATTACTTGAAAGTAGTGCAGTATATAATTTAAATATTAATAAATATAACATTAAAGTTATACGAATGTGAATGTTGGACGACAATTTTTTTAAATTACTTGTAACATCAACAGAAGTCAGTAGTATAAATTTGAAGTAAATCCAAGCAACTTTTTTCACTGATATCTTTCAGCATAAAAAGACGTGTTGTGCTTTACAAAAAATGTGTGTATTGGGCATTTTTCTGTCAATTTCCACAAAATTGCAGTTCTTTTGATACCAGTTATAGCTGTTATACTTAGCTCCAGGTTCAACCAAAATTTGACTCGCCTAACAGTTAGAATCTATTCATTTCTATGAGGGTAATTCTATCTCCGGCTTGGTTGATATTATTTTTATTAATTTATTTGTATGTGATTGTAGAAGAAACCACAACACAAATTTAAAAAAAATACTATATCGTTTGAATAGCTAATAGAAATACCTACCTAAATTGAAAGATTTTATCTATAATTAAATAATAAACACAATGGATTATCACCAACAAAATAACTTTCCATTGTCTACTTATCTCATTTAATAGGGAATTCTAGTGCTGTTCAACCGCCCCTAACTTGGAAGACTTACACAAATCACCTACTGTAAAATAAAAAGGAGTATAAAGCAATTCGGGAGCTTTTTCATTCAAATTGAATTATTTGACGTTTATTCTATAGGACTTCTAGAAAGTGGACATTACCTAAGATTTAACTGCTGGGCTTGTTGAATAAGTTCCTTCTACGCACATTTCACATAGGAAACGTGTTTTGAACAACTTATAACGTCGGCTTATTTCCAATTAAGGCTTGCTTACAGTTAGCCTCTCTAAAACATAGATTTCTCGTCCACTGATTTTATCTTCACACCAGAAAAGAATTGAGTAGAATAGAAACATTTATCTAAGTATATCCCCACTTACAGTATATTATGGATCTAACATTCCAGCACGTCCAGTAAGTTCTATTTTTCAAATTATTATTATTGAATTTCCACGATCTCTACGTTCTTATCTGTTTATGCATAGGGATGTTCCACATTCTAATACAAAGTGTCTGCGTTGCTGTTGATTGGGGTTGACTTAGGCTGCCTATTGACTTAGCAACTCTTACGTCAACTTGGTTACAAGATTATCGGAAAAATATTTGACAAATTTCGTCAATACCTAATATCAAAATGTGTTTTATTGAATAGAATATGTCGAACCTGATGAGTATACAATAGCCAGTGTATTATTACTTTAGTTTTTGAACGTATGAAAATACAAAGCTTTGACCACTGAAAGAAAACAACTTTCCTTTGCTCACTAACATAGTTATTCTCAGTATAACACGATTAGAAGTTAAGCATTTCTAAAGATTTATAGCAAAATAAATAGTTAGGTTTCAACTAAAAAATCAAAAATCAAATAAAATTTAGTGGATAATAATATATCCTCGTGCCTTGTATTGACGTCACGATCCCCATTTGAAACACAAACTAGTTTTACGTTTAATGTCTCGACATCAAATAACTAGAAAACTAACTACCAATAGCATTAGGTACTTTCATGGACTGATTGATCTAAAAATTGACAATTCAAGTCGAACAATTTACTCTTGTGCATGCAGAATAAAACGACGGCGGCATAATCCAATGCATGACATTTTTATTGTCAACAATTTTATCTGAAGCTAAGGAATGTTTTGGTGGAGAGGAAATGATGTTCCAAAAGTACAGTTTTTGTTGAAAAGGTGTCCAACAAGAAATATATATTGAGAAGGTGCATGAAATCGCCTGTCGAATATTAGTCAAACAAAAGTAGGTGAGCTTGTTAATATCCCAAAAAAAGAGATGAAGGTAGACGACAGACATACTACAGGCAGATGTTCATAATATCATATTCGAATCAGCTAAAACTTTGGGGTGAGTAATCTGTTCAAAGACAATGGCCTCAAGATCAACTTGAAGAAAGTGTAATACATATATGTTCTGTATAACCAATGGTAAAGAACGAGTGACTCTGAACAAACAAGCTATTCAAACACTAGATAAATTCAAATATTTGACTACGACATAGAATAACTACACAAGCATTGATAAAAACGTAAACTTGAGTTTCGAAATGGATCGTGCTACAAATCCCTAATTGCCGATCTCAAATTGTTCAAAGCATTTATTTATACTAAATTTCTTTTATAAATTTTTGTAAAAATATCTATTGTAGGTACCACTTTTAAAATCAATTTCGATTTTTTGGTAACAGTTTTAAACATTTATACTCGTATACTATACGATCAAAAATTAAATAAACTAAAAATTGTTATAATTTATAGATTATTCTAATTGATTATTAATTAAAATCAGGAAAACTAATCACGCAATCTATGTCATAACATCAAAAATCCATACATTAAAACTAATTGCGAATCAGCTCACCTTCATAATTTAATAGGTTACTTTCCATCTTGCATATAGTTACCAAAGCATATCATGATATCTGCAGACTGCTACCTCAGGAACATCATGTTTTAAAAAGTAATTATTTATTTAACGAAAGATGGCAGGCTTTATTCTAGATTTCCTTAATCATTAAATGTCTTTGATTAACATGAGTTATCTACATACTATGGCAAATATATTTTATTTTTTATAGAATTATTTTAGAATATTTTTACACAGGGACGAATTTTAATCAAAATATCGAAAAGTAGTAAGTGAATTTTAACGGAAAATGATTGTGTTAAGTCTACTCCTTATAGTTGTAGCTTTTTGTTTGTTAACTATATGGTTATGCTTTGTTTAAATCAACCGTTTAACGTATAAATTGTGTAAGTAATAAAATCAATAGCCTAGGGCCTACTATTGTAAGTACACACTAGGCAGTGTATCGTATTCAGCTAATAATAAATCTTCTATTTGACAGCTTTTGAATAGTTTGTTTGATACGTACATACATAAAACATTCTATTTGTAGTAAAACGTGTTAATTACATGCAATAGAAGAATATTATTCTGTGAAAAAGTTATCTGAATATCCAAGTTTGTCATAACAGAATACCATTGGATTGTATCTGATAACAAGATAGATATTATTATTCCCAATATTGTGAATATTTACTTAGTTTCTACACATTATCAACTCAGCCTATACGTAATCATTCTTGCCATCTAATTTATTGTTATGGTGATTATTGATTGGGTTGGACTAATTTTTAGATATAGCAAAAACATGCATTCTTAAGTTCATAGAGTAAAATAATGTATGGAGAAGTCACTCTAACCCAAATTCAAACACAAACATGGTTAAAATTTGTTTCAACGATTCATAACATAAATAGAAGTAAAATTTCAGAAGATCTGTTACTTATAAGAATATTTTAAAACTCTGGATTTTTAAATCTATAGACTTTGTCAATAGCTATCAAAATTACGGTCCCTATGACATGACAACTATTCTATGACTTTTTACCTTTGAAAAGTAAATAATTGAATGGTCAAATCATTATAAAATTCCTGGATTTGGAGTGACAAAAAGTTACAAATAAAATTTGAACAGCTAGATATAAAGGACCTCGTAACTATTTAGTGGGTCCCTACAGATTGATAGAAGGACATCGCGAACAATGACATGTCTGAAAGATTCCATTCATTTCCCCAGATTGAAATATGTAGTAGCCTATAATATTTTTTTATAACAGAGGCAAAATGTATGTATAATGGTTTTAGCGTATAATATTAGTGAGTTATACATATTAATAATTAGGTTCGGGAATATCTATCAAATTTAAACAGGAGATTGATGAAACATTTCGACACCAAAAGGTACTCGATAGAAGTTAGCTAGTTTAGTTCAGTTCTATCTCTCATATTGTCTTAAATGTACGTTTTAAAGGTTCAAGTCATTTAATTTTTTTTAATAATCTACTTTTAAAAATGTTGTTTTTTAAACACTTCTCTAAAAAAACCACGGTGTGAAGGAGCTGACATTTGGTAAACTTATGTACTTTGTAACAGAAAATATTTTTTTTATAATACAATTGATAAGATACATCTGAGGTTTACCTCTGTATCTTATCAATTAGTTTGATTTTTAGATATGTTGACGTCATCGGCTTCTTGCACTTCCGTCATCATGTCTAAAAATCAAACTAATTTTCCCTTTAGGATTTTTAATTATATTACAATCCTATGACTAACCAATTATTACATGCAGCACTAAACTAACAAGTTTCCGATATCCTAATATTACAAAGCTTTCATATAATACTACTTCTTGCTTTATTAGAGAGAATTACATTTATACGTTGCAACGTGTTCGAGTTTTCATGATAGAATGGGGATCAAAGACATGATAATTATACATGTTGACTATATAACCTATTCAACTATTGAACAAATCTTCAAAGATGCACTCATAGTTGTCAAGAATATGAGTAGGTATCTATCCTATATTATGTTCACTTTCGTATTCATTCATTTATTACGTAGCTAGCAACATACCTACCTGTACCTGTCGACAAAAATACAACAGTTTAATCAGTTGCATTGTGGAAAATATGGTAACTTTTTTCACATAGAAACTGCGTTATACTTTTATGTTTATTCTTCATTATAATGAATACTTGCATATTATTACTTTTTTGTTCTTTTCTTTAAAAAAATAACAATTTGAATTGCACATTGCTTAGATCAACATGTCATACATAAAAATGACTAAAAAACCTGTTCAAAAGAATGCAAATTTGTACAGAAAAAACCCTGGAAACAATTATCGACAAATTATTTCTGTAATATGAAGAAGCGTATTCAGTTACAACTCTTAAATGCTTGCCTAATTTTAATCAGCAAGTTTGTTTTTGAATGGTTAAAAGGTAGTTGGTTATAGATACATTGGGTTTTGATCTTTTCCTATGTATTAGTTCAACATTTTTTACAGAAAAGTCACATTATTTCTTTAAGATGTAAATAAATATTTCTAGATTTTAGGCTAATCCAAAATATTTTGAATAATGCTTTGGAAAATAAAAACTTATGTCTAGCCAAAAATAGACTTTCTCGCACATATTTACCATATTTCAATATAAACATTAAAACCCTCTGGTATTTCAAGACTCAATATCACTCCATTTTTCAGCTATACACGTACATAACGGTACTACATATATTTTTACATTATATCAGAAATTTCAGTATACATGCCTACATAATGTAATTACCTCTATAAGTATTTTATAAGTGCAAGGCTACTTAAGACAGAACCACATATCTCATAATTAAAGTAGAAAAATACTTAGAGTAGAAAATTCCCCATGTAGAATATTGTACCACTTAATGATTTTGGGCTACGCAGAGTTCTTTATTAAGTCCGATAGTATTTTAAATCAACAAAACTAAAATAATAATAACGTGTACATGATATATAAAATAATATCAAACATAAAGCAATAGGATTGAGAAACTGCTCAACCTAAATCAACCATAAAAAGTTATTTTTGGCTAGAGATTCAAATGCAGTGTTTTTTTCTAAATCAGCGCTTGGTTTCTAACTTTTATATCTAAACCTACTGTAATAGGTTGTTAGCTCATGCTGCAACTTACGTACAGGATCTGACAAGATTGTTCACTTATTGACAGCTGCCATTTAAAGGCTATTTGATATTTTGATATAATTCTTTTTTTATCGTGTAGCGCCTTCGACATTTAAGAGATAGGCCAAATTTCATCTGCATAACTATTACAAAAGCCTAGATATAAAGGGTCAAAATCGACTTTTTTATTCTTCTTCTTATTTTTCAGACACAATAATTACCCCTAAACTTTAAACGATTTTTTTAAAATTTTGAACATACATATATTGGAAATGTTATTTCCTCTAGCAACAGTTGTTTGGGACCTCAATTTTGCATAGCAACCACCGATTTATAATTAATATAAAAATAATTTCCATTGCATATTGAAGAGCTACTCTAAATTAGTTTATTTTGTGTAGTGCCGTAATGCGATGTTTATGCTTTCATTATTTCTCTAACAATCTACTTTATTTCACTCAGTGAAATAATAGTTATGTGGGTATTTTTTATTTTTATACATATATTTCATAAAATCATAACTAAAACATTCATTAATCATTATAATTTAAAGATATGGCCAATTAAACAGTGGAACAAACTTCATAATTCAATTTTCAGCAAATAAATAAAAAGTTATAAGTTAATCACAACATTTGAACAGTTTGGACTGCCCATTAGAATTTCTACATCTGATAGAATTAATAGTATCCAAATTCAATGAATTAGCAATTTCAATTTTGCTCTTTTTGCTCTGATCCACATACGCTTGAGCCACGGTGTCACTTGTCCACCGAAATTGTCTTTTTAGGGATACAGAGGATAACCCCAGAATCAGCCAAAGTTGTGGCAGATGATCGCCGTAAGCAGTGTCCCGAAAAGCGATCAATATTCTTTAGAACCAAAAATGTAACCATGTATTTAGCCACACCGCCAATAGTGTTTCTACCCGTTATTTGTCATATTGGTTCTTCTATCAACCATGGCCATAATATTTCTTACATAAGGAATATGCATTGTTGGTATAAATGTAATGATTCCATCATCATTAAAGTTGTTTTTGATCTGACTTTTAATACAACTAGTGCTTATTTAGCCTTTTACATTTTGAATAATAACTAGATTGTGGGAAGAGTGACGGTTGTGTACACATAAAACTGGTTGAAAC
>JAUYWI010094198.1:0-12010 GCA_034780595.1 Parotoplana pacifica | reverse complement strand
TCCTATATATACCTACGGCTTCAGCTTGCTTATCACGCGTTGCGAGCTAACAAGCCTATTGCCATAGGCTTAGATAACGTTAAAAATAAAATTGTTTTTGAAATATGAAAATCCATGGTTGCTAAAATAAGACAACCTACCAGGCGGATTTCCAAAGAAATCACTTATTCTGATTTTATTTCCAGCAAAATAAAATTAAATATATTATTACTACTAAAAGTAGTAAAGTAAGTTTACAATTAATTTTAACTTTCACAAAGTTTATAATTATTGTTCAGCGTAAATATGATCTAAAATAGGTATAGTGTAAATAGCAACTGCACTCAATTTCATATATCTAACGTTCTATAACAGCTATGTGTACCAAATTTGGAATATAAACTGATTCGAGGTAGCTCTACAATATGCAATTGGATTTATGTTTCTAGTATTTATTAATCGGTGAGTTTGTCAAACCCAGTTTTAAGATAAGACACTAAAAAATAAAATAACTTTGTGGTAGAATGTTCTATGGGTTAACCGGTTATTCTACATATAGAGAGATTTGATACAAATTCATATTCTTTTGAGTTACGACAGTTTTAGAGATACGACGGTTTTAGGGAAAACCGAAGATATATAACAATGCGTCTAGGGGCATTATTAGCATTTAATGAAACGTTGTTCATTTTAAAACCCTCCAAATTTAAATTTGTCTTACCTAAAACAGTTCTTGTGGGAGCAGTTGTGGTTGTGCTTGTTGTAGGAGTTGTAGGAGCAGTTGTGGTTGTGCTTGTTGTAGGAGTTGTAGAAGCAGTTGTGGTTGTGTTTGTTGTGGTTGTTGCAGCAGGTATTATTCTAGATACCGCTATAGTGAGAATAGTTAGAAGCAATTGGTTATAAATCAAATTAGGTACGCCACAGGGATCAACAAAATTAATAAACATAATGAATTGTAAGTATCCTATTCATCGCAGGTTGAAAGTCAGGGCTATTTATTAGATCTATGTCATTTTAAGTTTAAATTATTGGATATAAAATAAGAGTCATTTGAAAAATAAACGGTTTGTTTATGTTAAGACTTTTTAACCTAAATGGCCCTTGAATAAAAACAAATATATATCGTCAAATTTGAAATTTAAAATGAGAAAGCTACATTGAATTTCATAACACTGTTGTTTGTTTGAAGAAATGTTGAATGAGTTGTTTCTAATTCTTGATATTCTTAATACCTTTGTCTTCTTTACGTTAATCCTCATATTCATTTTTATTATCTTCATGGTTGACTTTATTCATGAGTTGTTGAAGTTCTTCCTCTGTGCCTGCTTGATCTAATGGTACTTTGAATTCCTTAATTTAGCAATATGTAAATCTGTCTCTTCTTTGAACTTCCGTGTCAAGAATGTCCTGGTATGCTTTTAGCCAACAATTTTGGCCTGCTTCACGTGTTGCTATTTTTAGCGCATTATATAGTATTCGGTAGTTTTAACGTCCATTGTCATTATTGATTTTCTTTCATTTTCGTTTTCTATGTTCTCCTATTTTAGCAACCATTAATTGCGTTATCCATGTTATTTGCTATTTCTAATATTGTTTGCTTCATTACAATACATCTGTTGGTCAGATTATCCTGTCTCTTTGAGTGCTCCATTATTCAGTGAAAATTTTGTATTTTATATTTCCTCTATGGTTTCTTTGGCTTATGTGTTATCTACTGGGACCAAGTATATTTTTTGGTTTCCCTTTGTTGATTTTACCGCCGTGTTCGATACGATTTATTTATTGTCAAGGTGTCTTTGATAATCTGGTCTTTACTAAAAAACTTCATATGTTTTAATTTTGCGACTAACAAAATTTAGAGTAACATAGTATAAGTGCCATCTACTCACCTCTCTCGCAGAAGAATGGCCTGCGTAGAGTTTCATCTCCGCTTATTGCGAGAACAGGATGGTCACCATCAATTACCAACAAGTATCCAAAATCATTAGTCCTAGATTCCTATTTTGCATATGTTCGTCTTTCCCATTTATTCAGATTGTCTACATTAGCTTCGCTCACGTCGCCAGATTTCTTTGGTATCATTCCAACCCATGCAGAGCCCATAAAACCCTCCATATTTCTCACCATTTCCACAAATTTGTTAAATGTACATTTGTCCTCAACCCAAGCTAGGTGACCACCATTCTTAATGCACGTGTTATACGCTTTAAGAAAACCTTCAAACTTTTTGAATAATTTATAACAACTGTATAAATGCCAGGAATAACCAGCAGGGCAAGCTAAATAGAAGAAAAACGCGTTCCATTAAAAAATATTTAGACATTTTGAAAGGTAGACATGGTAATATACATCAAAGCTAAAAAAAACTAGGTATCTATTTTTAAGGGCATGTAAACATTAATCCATACAATCTTTTCATGAAAGTATTTGAAGTAATTAAATCTAAGAAAATCGTATTGAATTGATTGTATAAAATTAGACAATTTTCAAATAAAATGGACGTAATTCTATGCTTAATGTGAACGAATAGGTACATTATATGTAAAATTTTATAGCAATTGCCGTTAGTGAATATTGTTGTAATAATACCTATCTATTTCTATTAAATTTGAAGTTTCTATATGTACAACTGAAGTTGACCTTTAAAAAGATTTGGAAATCCGCACTTTTGTACTAAATATCTGATACTATTAACTAAATTATGCATGTTTGAAACACGTTGTATATATTTATTCTATGCATCGATAATTAATTAACTTCATCATACATACAGTACTTTGCAAAACGTTTGACTCCCACCATTGTTTTTTGGAGAAATTAGAATCATTACTGGAAAGTCTGTCAGAATGAAGTCATTCAAAATGAAAGTCTGTCAGAATAAGATCATAATCACCTATACCTATATATAGCTAATTTCTGGGTTTAGTTCATAATTTACATAATATTAGGAATGTTCGCCATAAGTGATTTTGTCAGAGGTCAAATTATTGCTCTGGGGATCTTGGAGGGGTAAAATTTTCATCCAACCAATCACGAACTTGTCTTGCATAGTGGATTGGGGCGCCATCCTGTAGGAAAATGCAATCTTGTTGTCTAACGCGCTGCCAAAAATATGTCTGTATCATGTTCAGCTATGAATTGGCAGTTACAGGGCCTTCAAAAAAGAAAGCCCCTACAATACCATTACTTGAAATTGAGCACCAAACTATTATACCAGGAAGATTGACTTCCTTTTCCAAAATGAGAGCAGGATTCACTGCTGCCCAATATACACAATTATGGCGATTGATGTGACCATTGAGTTTAAAGGGAGCTTCATTCGACCGCTAAACGCTATCCAAAATAGAATCGTATTCTGCTACCTTGGCTAAAAATTCCTCCGCAAACTATTATCGATCCGATATCTTCAAATTTCTTAACCAAAGCAATAATATTTCTTCATTGAGGTGTAAGGAACTTGAATTGAACTGATAATCTACGACTGGCCTCAGAGCCATTGCAATCAGCTTGATAATACTATTTCACAAAGTCAATACGCTGTTCTTTAATTAAACGTACAGCCAAAGCAGTTTTATGAATGATTGCATAAATGTTTAAGTCATCAACATCTTTTTATACACTTTTATTGCTCTATTTTTAGTTTAAATGTCATTGATTTATTTTTAGTTTAAAATCGGGCACCCTGTTTGACTATGGAAAATACTATATATTAATATTAATTCGTATATATTTTATGTCTTAGAGACTGTTGCTGGGACGTCAATTTTGCATAGGTCTAAAGGGTTGTAGAAATAATGCATCTTAGATCAATATAACAATGCGGCTATGAGCATTATTAGAATTTAAAGAAAAGTTGTTTTTTAAAACCCTTAAAATTTAAATTTGTCTTACCTGAAACAGTTGTTGTAGGAGCAGTTGTGGTTGTGGTTGTTGTAGTTGTTATAGCAGGCATTATTCTAGATACCGCTATAGGGAGAATAATTAGAAGCAATTGGTTATAAATCAAATTAAGTATACCACAGGGATCACCAAAATAAATGAATATAATAAATTGAAAGCATCCTATTCATCGGAGGTTGAAAGTCAAGATTATTTATTAGATTTATGTCATTTTAAGTTTAAATTGTTGGATATAAAATAAGAGTCATTTCATAAATAAACGGTTTTTATATGATAATACTTTTTAATCTAAATAGACGTAGTTTAAAAAAAATCTATCTTGTTACCTGTCATATTTTTAACTTTATGGTTGAGTAAAAACAAATTTATATCGAAATTTAAAATGAGAAAGCTACATTGAATTTAGCAACCATTAATTCCGTTATCCATGTTATTTGCTAATTCTTATATTGTTTGCTTCATTACATTATATTTGTTGGTCAGATTATCCTGTCAATTATTCAGGGATAATTTTGTATTTTACATTTCCTCTGTGGTTTCTCTGGCTTACTTTTGTGTTATCTACTGGGAACAAGTTATTTTTTTAGTTTCATTTTGTTGATTTTGACACCATGTTCGATACGATTAATTTATTGTCAAGGTGTCTTTCATAATCCGGTCTTAAATAAAAAATGTAGGGTAATATATTAGTGCCATCTACTCACCTCTCTCGCAGAAGAATGGCTTGCGTAGAGTTTCATCTCTGCTTATTGCGAGGACAGGATGTTCAACATTAATTACCAACAAGTATCCAAAATCATTAGTCCTAGATACATAGTATGCATATTGTCGTTTTTTCCATTTATTAAGATTGTCTACATTAGCTTCGCTCACGTCGCCAGATTTCTTTGGTATCATTCCAACCCATGCTGAGCCCATAAAACCCTCCATATTTCTCACCATTTCCACAAATTTGTAAAATGTGCATTTGTCCTCAACCGAAGCTAGGTAACCGTCATTCTGAATGCACGTGTTATACGCATCAAGAAAAGCTTCAGACTTTTTGAATAATTTGTAACAACTGTCTAAATGCCAAGAATAACCAGCAGGGCAAGCTAAATAGAAGAAAAACGCGTACCATTAATTTTTTTTTAGATATGGCTCCTTAATTATGACATTTTGAATGGTAGACATGGTAATAAACTAGATATATTTTCATCAAAGTATTTGAAAGTAATTAAACCTAAGAAAATATTATTGAATAGATTTAATAAAATGAAATTGACGCAATATTGTACTCATTGTAAACCAGTAGGTACATTATATGTAAAATTTTGTAGTAATTGCCGATAGTGAATATTGTTGTAATAATACCTATCTAGTTCTATTAAATTTGAAGTTTCTATATGTACAACTGAAGTTGACCTTAAAAAAGATTTGGAAATCCGCACTTTTGTACTTAATATCTGATATTATTAACTGAATTCTGCATGTTGCAAGCACGTTGTATATATTTATTCTATGCATCGATAATAAATCTACTTCCTCATACATAGATCAATCCATTAAGTTTAACTTCATGTACCATGGCTCCTCTATAGGTCATGAAGAATTATTCTATGTGGCACAGATAATTCTGTTGGGGCATGGAGAAAAACTGATATCCTATTTTTATTAAATGATGAACAAATTGGATATTACTGGCAACTAACCTTAAAATAGTAACTTAAAAAACACACAGATATTTACTCTTTTTATAATTTTGAGGCATATATAATGGTAAAGAAGTAAACGTATTTAGCACGTATTTTTCTTTGGTTTGCCTTGGATTGTTTTTCCTAGAAGTCTGTCTTCAAGGACTGCTTTCAGTATGTTCTCTCTTCTCATTATGTGACCTGTCCAATATTATTTACGTTAAGTAATTGTATTTATTAAGGTTCCCCTTTCAATGACATCCGCTAAGATTTTTCATTTGTCTTCTTCCCTTGCCTGCATTCTTCTGCATATCCACATTTCAAGTTCTTCCATTTTTGTTATCGCTTTCATGTTGTGGCCACGTCTCATAGCCATCCATATAGAAGTGTGCTGCAAATTAATGTTGTCACTATTTGTTGGCTTTGTTTCTACTTTCAGATTGTTAGTTGCACGTTCTCTTCAATGTAAATACTGTCTTGCCATTGCTATTCTAGTTGAAATTCCTCCGGACATCTTCCGTCTGATGGGAGTATTTGATAAAATATTTGAATTTCTTCATTGTGGACTTGGTCGTTTCCCGTTTGTGATATTTTCATTTCCCTTGGTTTTATTACGTTGATCCTCAAATTGAACTTTTAGCTTTTAAGTTGTTGTAATCACTGTTCTGTATCTAATTGTACTTAGAATTCTGTGTGTTTAATGATTTTATAATACTTATATCTGTTCTGCATTATAGTTCCGCAGGATTTTTTGCAATAGAAGGATAATGATAATGGTTTCTCCTTGCCTTCTGTCACAGCTGTTGAAACACATTTTAGATTCCAGCATGCCTTCATTAATGCCAGTAGCCAGTTCAGTGATGAAATTACCAAGGTTCGCTACATCCTTTGGCATTTTTGTGTACCTCTGCACATAGAAATACTTGTTTTCCCACTGTTGGATACGAAATCACACCCGATGAACAAGTATTTCGCTCTGACGTCAACAGTGCGCTTTCAGCTGATTTATTATTAGTTTTACAATGCATAAGATGTATTTCTACTACTTTCTAAATCTTTTTTTTTGGATAGAAGAAAATGGATTTATTTTGTCTAATTTGGATTTGTTAAACACTACCCTTTAATTGTCAACCAAGTAGCCTGTGAAGTCATTATATGTCATTTGATGACCTTGAAAATCAATCTATTCAATTGACAGATGGTATATTTATATTTTCTTGTAAATTTTAGTTTATTCATAGTCGGATTATTCATATAATAATAATTGATAATATTTGATTTTTGCAATAACCTCTATATATGAATCATATTTGTAATGTTAATTTTGAAATATAGCAATAATAAATGTATTTTCTCTATAGAAACTGATTTTCTACATTTTTGATATTTCTAATTTGATATTTTTAATAGTCTTACTTGTAAGTCTCAAGAAACAGTGTTTAAATGTTGTGCACAATACAAACAATAATAAAGCCTTGTCAAACATCATCCTCATTAAATATTTAATGAATGTTCAAATTGAATGCTAGCTTCTACAAAACCAACGAAAAATTCCAAAAAGATTTTTCTAGGTCAAAAAGCAACAAGCAACTAAATCTACAATTAGAAAAATAATAACCATGTCCTATATACTGATATTTTGACACATTATTAAACATCAAATTTGTTCATTTTTCACGAAATATCTTTGAATGAGTTAGAACCATTATAACAACACACACTTACTTGATTTAAGCAGCTTGCTTCTGTTAGTCCAAAATTTGTAGCAGAGGCACTTTAATACTAAAATTAAATTCTGGAATTATTTAAAAACTGAATAGATTCTCTCATTGCACATATTTTAATATATCGATGAACAACTGGTAAACATTTGAAATTAATAAAATTAATACTCAATTAATCTATGCCTAATATTTCATTACCTAAGCCATTGAACCATGCATTAAACCCGTTAAATCATTTACTATCTATACCGTAGAGGATGTAAAATGCACATTCACCATTTTTGAAAAGAAGCGCTTAAGAATTATGTGTGAATTAATTTGGTAGGTGTAGATAAAAAACGGCCTTTGGTCCGGACGAGCTAAAGTGGTGGTTTCTGCGCATTATGACGCCAATAATATCACAATCACTGGTCAAACTAATAAATCTCTAGCTAAACTCATCCCATTGTCCAGCCCAATGGAAAGAAGCATGCATGTATCACACGGATTCCCTAAATATACAGAGCTACCCAACGTGTAGATTTTAGGCCCATCTCTCTAACCTGCATTCTATCAAGAATAAGTGAAAAACTCATAAATCGACACGGCACTCAACGAAAAACTATTGCATTTACTACTTGAAAATCAATATGCCTTTTTTCCAAGAGGTAGCACGACAGCCGCACACATTGCCTTCCTTCAACAGATAACGACTATACTTGAAAGCGAAGAAGCAGCAATAGTAATAGCCTTAGACTTCTCAAAGGCGTTTGATACCGTAAAACACTTTGAACTTAAAAAAAGCAGCTAACCGTGAAGTCAGTGACAACATATACAATTGGTTAATCAGCTATTTTGAATACCACAGATACAAAAGTGAAATATCAAGCTACAAGAACATAAACTCCAGCTTTATACAAGGATCTGCCATAGGGCCGTTAGCTTTCACTATTGTTTCATCTATCAATAACACGAGTAGGTGACAGCTCCTCTAGTAATGCCTGGACGTAAATATGACGACAGAGAGAAAGAAATTGAGAGCATCAAGACATTGGCGACTAAGAACAACCTAACACTGAATGAAAAAAAGCAGTCGAGTAATATTCGGTCGACCTAGAAAAACAATAAAGCAGCCACCCACCTTACTAAACGTCACTAGAAACAAAGGGATCAACGTTCAAGGATTAACTATTGACTCGAAGCTAAACTTAAAAAAGCCATATCACAAATACGCTGAACTGTTGTCTGAAAACCAACAATTTTCTGATTGCAATACGAAATCACGGTCTAACAAATGGAAATGTCCAACTTGTATACCAAAATCTGATAATACCAAGATTAATGTATTCATTCCAATCGTGGTGGGGCTTCCTCAGTGAACAGGAAAAGGAACGATTAGAGAGCTTCATCAGGCGTGCCAAACGATGCAGATACTGCAAGGAGGACGCGTAGACCGCGGCAAATTTGGCTGAAAAAGAAACAGTAATCTTCTCGAAACAATACAAAAAAACAGAGACCATAAACTGCATAAATTATTCCCTGAATTTAGACAAATCAAACACACTCTCCGAAGGGCAGTTTATGATATCCGAGCTGCGATCTCATAAGACTTCAAATGATTTTAAAATCTGTAACTGCATAAAAACCTAACCCATGGTTCTGTGCTGATGGATTGGTTTCAACCGACGTTCCTGGTGCTGATGGATTGGTTTCAATCTGATACCAATGATTTGGTTTCAATCGATGGTCCTGCCAATAATATTGTATCACCTGTTTTGTTGATTGTTTTTGGCGTTCTATTAAGGTGAAAAACTATTTAATTTGGAAATATCATCATCATCAGTGTAACTCTTTGATCTGAACATTGGAGATAATGTTTCGCCAAACATATCTATCCATAGTGTCCTTGTCACCCCACATCTCTCTTTTCTGATTTAAATATATCAATTTGTAAATTAAACCTTAAACAAGTTTTAATTAATTCTTAAATGTTTACGATACATGAATTATAGTGTGTCCCGTTAATAATTGCATTATTATTCTAAACCAAACATGTTGAACAAATTACAAATCGAATAGATATACATATGTATAATTATCAAACATGTCATTGTATTAATAAATATAAGCACATAGGTACAATTTGACAAATACATCCCATTCACGTCTATCACCTTTTGGAAGTGAACAAGGAGATTTCTAAATTTCTTTCCCAGCATTTTGGTGTAAGTGATTGTAAAAATTCAGCGATATACTCTCGAACTTCCTGCAAATTAGTAAAATCTTTGTTGCGTTATTGAGATTCCATATATCGAAATATACAACCATCCTGTAGATTTAGAGCTGGTAATATGTCTCTATCAGCCTGTTGCCTGTAACATAAGTACGCTGCGTGATACCTCTGCTTTGCCATGTTTGTATTAGCCAGTTGCATCACTCTTACTACTGCATTTAAAGAGTACGATATCAAGTTGGCAACAACGCTTGTAAAGCTAAGATCTTCATTGATAATGGTATCTACAGTTGTTTTTGATATGTTGTATCTTCCTGTGACTTCCGATGGTTTGACTGGAAAGATGATGATTCTAATCAAATAATAGGTGTTTAAATTAAACATTTTCATCCGAGTTTTGGATTTTATGAAATTTTGATTTATTAGAAGTATTTGTCGTCAATGGGAGAACTTCAAATAATATGCAACAATATATTTGTACCATTATATATACTTAAAAATAATAAATTTGAGAACTTATCTACATGGTGGTACAGTAAGTATTAACCAATTTGAATCCCTCATCACTCACAACCACGGCAAATTTGTCTAAATTGAGACTATCGAATGTGACTTTAATACTGATTTCCTTGATCCGCGCGTGTCCATAAAGTGTTTACCATGTCAAAAAATGAAATTCTCCGTGAATTTTATCTATGTATGAAAATATAAAACTCTTTATCAATGCATAAAATATAAGTGGTATTCTATGCCGGTAGCCGAGAAGGTAACGCGTTGAACTACGGATCGGGAGGTACTCAGTTCGAGCCTCGGTCGTGACACACTTTAATTTAATTTGTGGACATAGTCCCGAAAGTAACCAGCTCCGACATGCATGATAAGTGGTCAAAGTGTACCCACCGGAGCCGGCCTAAGACGTTGAAAAGGTTGTCTTTAGCAATCCAAATTTGCTGCCTCTCATGGTGATTGCCAATTGGCACATAATTTGCAGATCACATTGAAAAGTGCTCTTAGATACTGTGATCACTCGATGTCACCACACTTTTGAACCGTTTTGTTTTTGGGGGCAGAGTTGTTAAATTTTAGGTCTAATGATAAAGGTTCAATTCTTACCCTTTTTTGTCAATAAGCCATACAATTTTATATTTAAACATTTTGAAACTGTTTTTTTGTGCTATGGGAGGTAGAAATGTATAAAGGCATACATATACTATCTATATATTTTTTCAATGGCCTAACAAAGTTCAAAATTTAATTTAGACACTTCAAAAAGCCAGTTCCATCTTGTATATCTATGGCATAGCTACTTGGGCCATCTTGTATATCTATGACATAGCTACTTGGGCCATCTTGTATATCTATGGCATAGCTACTTCAGGGCCATCTTGCATATCTATGACATAGCTACTTGGGCCATCTTGTATATCTATGGCATAGCTACTTCAGTGCCATCTTGCATATTTATGGCATAGCTTCTTGGGCCATCTTGTATATCTATGGCATAGCTACTTCAGTGCCATCTTGCATATTTATGGCATAGCTACTTCAGGGCCATCTTGTATATCTATGGCATAGCTACTTGGGCCATCTTGTATATCTATGACATAGCTACTTGTGCCATCTTGTATATCTATGACATAGCTACTTGTGCCATCTTGTATATCTATGGCATAGCTACTTGTGCCATCTTATATATCTATGGCATAGCTACTTCAATGCCATCTTGTATATCTATGGCATAGCTACTTCAGGGCCATCTTGTATATCTATGGCATAGCTACTTCATTGCCATCTTGTATATCTATGACATAGCTACTTCATTGCCATCTTGTATATCTATGACATAGCTACTTCATTGCCATCTTGTATATCTATGGCATAGCTACTTCAGTGCCATCTTGTATATCTATGACATAGATACTTTAGATCCATCTTGAATATCTATGACATAACTACTTGTGCCATCTTGTATATCTATGGCATAGCTACTTGTGCCATCTTGTATATCTATGGCATAGCTACTTCGGCCATCTTGTATATCTATGACATAGCTACTTAATTGCCATTTTGTATATCTATGGCATAGCTACTTCAGTGCCATATTGTATATCTGACATAGCTACTTTAGTTCCATCTTGAATTCTATAACATAACTACTTGTGCCATCTTGTATAACTATGGCATAGCTACTTTAGTTCCATCTTGAATATCTATGACATAACTACTTGGGCCATCTTGTATATCTATGGCATAGCTACTTGTGTCATCTTGTATATCTATGGCATAGCTACTTCAGTGCCATATTGTATATCTGACATAGCTACATCAGGGCCATATTGTATGTCTATGGCATAGCGACTTGTGCCATCTTGTATATCTATGGCATAGCTACTTTAGTTCCATCTTGTATCTAAACCTACGGTAGTAGGTTGTTAGCTCATGCGGAAACCTACATACAGTAAGGTATATTAGGATATGACAAGAAAGGTCACTTTTCGGACAGCTGCCATTTGAAAGCTATT
>JAUYWI010094197.1:0-23115 GCA_034780595.1 Parotoplana pacifica | reverse complement strand
GGAAGCCTGTTTTTTTATTAAAAGGCACTCACGCTGTCAAAGCAGGTCCTGGCCAATTAATGTGTTTAAGAGTAATACTAAAAAAACAGGTATACTTTGATAAAAATATACTACTTATCTATATTACTAGCAAATGATAGCCCAGGAGAGCAGTTTCGGCCTTGTTGGGCCTCTTCAACTAGGCATAATCATTGCCTGACTAATATAAAATGTTCGTATATTTCATATCAAAACCGTATAGCGATAGGCTTTCAAGTTACCAAGTACTCCAAAATGGAAAGCAACAGTTCCCACCACATCAAACCTACTCCTGAGCCACATCGAAGAGTGTAATCCTCAGGTTCTATCCAATCAGGGCCCTCCACTGGTAGGTTTCTTGTCAAGCTCTCTTTATGGACTTTGTTGCAGAAATGGAGACTGTACGCCAAACTGACGTCAGACTAATGGCTTACCAAGATTCGGGAGCAAATAGTTTGGTTTTGGCATTAAAAAATTGTATTATAATTACTGACCTGCAACTGAGCAAAACAAGAAGCACAAATTATGTCTGTTTTGTTTTACTTATACGAAACCGAATAGAGTCTAGACCAAACAAGTTATAAAATCAATACAGGGAAAGACAATTACACTATCTATCTTCTACTTACTACTTTTTCATATTAGTGCCAAGTGATACCCCCGACAGCTGTTTCGGCCTTATGGCTCATCAGGTAGGTATAATCACAGCCTGGGCAACATACAATTTTCAAAAAATTGCAGCGGTAGCAGAAGAGAAAAAGTATAAGATACCCGTTTTTATTGTTATTATTCGTATCAGAACCTCTTTTGGCAGCTTAAGTGCGCTTAGTATGAAAGCAGCTACCCAATATCTCTCTCTGGATATCTTCTGTTTTCTTTCATCTTATGATGGCAATACATATTACCCATTTCTTTATTGGTATTCGTATCACACTAAAAACAGCCGTATTTTGAAAAAATATGCTCCGTACTTATTTATAGTCCTCGCCAATGATAAACCAAAGACAAACTTTTCAACTCTCTGACTTTAGATATAAAATATATTCTGCCCCTCCACTCTCTGAATTTCACGCCATATGCGTGCGACAAACAATGACAGAAGGGTATCCAGATCGTACAAATCCACATAGAACCGATCCTCCCGTACACGCTGACTCCCTCCCCCCCTTGCACTGACCCCCTTGTACGTTTACCACCCTTGCCCTGACCCCATTGTACCCCGGCCCCCCTTGCACTGACCTCACCCTTCTAGCCCTTGATGTAGACCCCCAAAACCATCTGAGCAATTCATCCGTTCATTTCAAATTTATAATTCTTGAAACATTCTTACTTTTATTGCGTTAAGCAGTTATTTTATTTCGGCGATATGCAGGCTAGATTGGACAAAACGCATACAATTTTGGCTAGCTTTCCCCAAAAATTCCATAAAAACTTGAAAGAAATTATGGTATCTCTTGGTTTAGCTATAAATAGATATTTTTGTAATATATACTATTTTTTACTCTATCTTTAGTTTCATTTTCGTCACTAAAATAGGTGACGCAAGGGTTTCTCCGGAAGTTGGCCTTCATAAATATCAAAAAATGCATTTTACAGCGTTTAGTATGTCAGTTACGGCATTTTGTATAATCCAACAGAACCTAATATTCAGTCAGAATGTGCTGAACTGAATTAAATGCACTGAAATATCTACCTCAATGGTTCAACGAATACTACAAGATGCTCTAGAGATGATATGGTTCCAAACCAAATGGGTACCTCATAGTCTTTCTGAAGGCAACAAAGCTGTTCGCGTGGATCATTTATTAGATTCCTTATCAACAAGATTATGTAGAGATAACCTTGTGACCATAGATGAAAAATGGTTCTACCGCAGAAAACTAAGACCTAAACACCGTATTGGCACTTGGTTAAGTGAAGAGATGGACCTTCTCAAATGGCAGTTAGATCAACGATGGAGAAAAAATATATGGTAACTGTGGCCTTATCCCAAAAAGGGTACCACTATTTTGATATTCTGGAGCAAAATGAAACAATGGATGCTAACAGATATGTTGTGTTTATTAACAATTTATTACATTTTCTCCAAAATTCGCCTGAACCGATTCAGCCAGAAAATTTAAGACTGATGCATGACAACGTTCGGCCACATGCTGCCCATCATACAATGGAATTCATGGCCTCCAAGAACGTCAGACTATTATATCAACCACCATACTCCCCTGACGTGAATCTTTGCGACAATTTTCTATTCAAACGATTGGAGGCTTTACGTCCAGATTTTAATAATATTGATGATTTGAGAACCTTTTTAACCAATGAACTACCTAACTTTACGGCGGCACGTATGAACAAAGCCCTGGAAAGCACAATTGCAACAATGAGAAAGATTATTGATGCTAATGGTTGCTATGTTTAACTAACTTTTAATGATTAACTTTTAAAGATATTGTTGAAAATTGTGTTATTATTGCCGATTACTTTTTTCGATGTGACCTATACTATAACTTGAAAATGTTATTATGAAAATAACGAAATATTGTGTATCACTGAGCCTTTCTTAGAAGTATAATTATATGTATTTGGTATTTCTGCTATAAAATTTCTAGCATTATCATGTTTCAACTTTCGATCATTGCATTTTTGCTATTTGAATTTTGTTTCATTTGCTTTTTGAAGATCTATTGTTCTATTGCTGATAGCAACAAAAACCACTTGGGTGTACCGACTTCTTGAGTTGCCATTTGTTTTTTTAGCCAAATTGGTGCAAAAAATATTTACTTACTACAATAGGCAGGTGTGCGGATTTGTACTCCAACCATACGACATCGTAATGAATAGGCCCTAGCAACGGAGCAATAGTCTAAAGTTTTGACAGCTGTTTCTCGACACAATTTCTGATAACCTTTTGGATCTATCACCTCAAAACAGCGTCTGAACTCTGACCTCCCACTGGTAAATAGACGGTCACATTGTGCATGAGGAACCTCACCCTAGAAAGAACGTGACAAAATTCAAAGAAACGGTCACCCTTAATTACGTCTCTTATTTGACCGTTTAGTTTTTTGCCCTCGTTTTATCATAGAGTAGTTCGTCATTTCTCGTTTTGCCCTTCAGTTTTTCGCCGCTAGCTTTTCGTCCTCCTACATTTCTAAATATATTTTTTTCTTACTTTGCTGTCTTGTATTTTTTTCCATCCCTGATTCAATTATTATGTTAAAAAACAAAATCTAAACACAAATACTATATTAGATATTCGAATTAAGGACAGAAAATGTGAGATAGCAAAGAGAGAAATACTTATTTATTAAATTGTGGGATGGCCAAAAACAAACCGGCAAAGCAAAAAATATTTGAAATATTATACAGCAAAAAGCTTTATGGAAAAGTAAAAAAAGGTCAAATGTGATCCCATTTTAATTTTAGACTAAAACCTCTGTTGAATTTTTTAGCTAAACATCTGCTGTTAAAGTCAACACTAAAATAAAGAAACCATTTTTAACAGGAAATGCTTTAACTTTGTTTAATAATTTCAATTTTTTAGAATCAGACGAAAATGCAACAGAATAACTCTGACACAAAGTGCAATTGTAGAACTTTTAGAAAATGAAATAGAGAAATAAAAAAAATACTTTGAAACAAATATTCCAGTGGCTGTAAATAAGCTCATTTTTAATAACTGATAAAGTTTGTTCTAACTTAATTTAGTGGATAAATAAAAAATATTTCAGTTACATAATAAAGTTAAATATTGATTTCATGAAATCATGATTAATCTCCACTAAATTATCTAAAAGTAATATTTATGTATTTTACCGTGTTATTAGGATTTTTGCGGCAGGTGGAAGAAATGGCCCATTTTTCTGCTGTTGTTTTGTGAATAGTGGCCAGGGGACCACGTCTATCATTTAAGCAACCCATGTCATTATAACCGGCACTACCAGCCATTTGCCCTTGCCAACTGCCGGGAATTCTAATTCGGTATGAATCCAAGTCCAAATAAACAGTAACTTCAGCTCCTTTTACATATGATACAACTATTCTTTGATAATAATATTTTACACTAAATTGAGAATTGCTATATGGTAGAGAAGTTGCTATGTTTGGTGACAATGCGGTACTCCTCGATAATACCTAAAAGTAAAAGCAATAGTTAGTATATTTTGTAAACAATAATTTTCTTATTTTCCATCATGATATTACTTTTATTGAAAAATTGTCTAAAATATTAACTTTTATGGGCGGGTATGTATTGTTGTTATATACTCTGATTAACAATGAAAGTGTTTTCTTTTTAAATAAGTTTGTGGAGAAAACATTTATAATGCTTTTAAATGTTTCGAACACCAATTTTAGGATTGTACAATTCAAAATAAGTCATGACTAACTGCTAATTTAAAAATATCTAAACTTTCACGTACGAGTATACCTCAATATATTTGATTTTAAATGAAGTTTTTGTTTTGTAAAAGAAATATGCAGATTAACTATGTACATTTCTATGAGTAATACTTACTTTGCCTGTATTGAACACTGTTATTGCAGACCCACTGCTACCTTCAATTAGAACACTGCGTGTATTTCTATTTCCAGTATCTTGATTAATCACAGTAAAAAATTTAGAAACGAAATTGCGAGTGACCAAATAATTACAGGCACTGAGAGGAGCTTCCATGGCCTGACCATTATAAGAAATTCCTCGATTCCAACCAACTACCCAAGTTTCTTCTGCAACATTATTAATATGTAAATCAGTTTTACAAGTCATCTTTAGATTGTGGTATAAATTTACGTTTATTTAAAAATGATGCTTACGTCTGAAAGGTGGAATTGAATTTTCAATCATTAACTTCCTTGATCCAAAGTTGGCGCTGACGTATTTTAGTCGATAATAAATAGCAGAAAATCCTTTTCTAGCATTAGGCATAATACTGCTAAAGAACTACAAATAAACAACATTTTGACATATAAATAAATTTATTTAATAGTTTTTAACTCTTGTTCTCTGTAAAAAGTTGTATAATATACCAAATGGTTTTAACAAAAAACCGGAATACAATGTGAAGAAATGTTTACAAATGCTTTATTTTTTAATAATTATAATTATTAGCAATATGGCATATCTCTACTTTAAAAAATAATGTATAATATCAAACATGAAAATAAATTGAGATCAACATCTTATACAATGATATTTTTATTGGATAAATAACAACTGGTATATTATATTTCTTCTTCTTCTTCTTCTTCTTCTGGCTTTTCCCACATTTAGGAGGGGTCGCCGGTGCGGATTGTTTTCCTCCAATTCTTGCGATCCATTGTGTCCTCCTCGCGGACTACCACCTACTCCATATCTTCACGGATGCAGTCTACCATTTCTTTTTGGGTCTTCCACGCCTCCTCTTCCCTACCTACATCTTTCTGAATCTTCTACCCACATAGCCCACCTCTCTACTCACCACATGTCCTAACCACCGGAGCCTCACCTCCCTCAATTTTCCTTTTAATTCTCCAATAGTCATCCTCTCCCTCACCTTTTCATTTTTTACTGTCAAGTCTCGTCAGTTCAATAGACCACCTGCATCTTTTCTTCCTGCCCTTTTGTAGTAGTCAGTATCTCCATTCTATTCCATTGCTGGTCTCACCATTGTCTTATACTATTTACCTTTTACTTGTCTGGCACTTTTCTTGTCACATTTCCATGCACCCCATCCAGCTTGTATCCGTTTCTTCACCTCTTTTTCAGTTCCAACATCTGCCTGAACTGTTGAACACAGGTATTTGAACTCTTCTACTTGGTTGATCTTTTCTCCCTGCATTTTCACCTCTACATCCTTTACTGACTTAGGGCCTGCTCTCAATCTCAAATACTCCGTTTTCTGCCTGCTAATTCAACTTCCTTTGTCCCTGACTCCAATCCCAAAACCACATCATCTGCGAACAGCATATCCCATGGTGCCTCTTTGGACTTTATCCGTCAGACAGTCTTCATTCTTCCTCATTTCTTATTTGTTTTGGTACAGATATTTATGATCGTATGCCCTTCCTGCCTTGTTTGACATCTGATACTCACTATTTTTGCAGAAAACATATGCTATATTGCTAATAAAATTGTTTTATTTATTTATTTAATGAATGGTAATCAAAACTAAGAATGAAAGGACGCATTTAGAATGAATACCTAATACTATGAACAATATATAAGGTTAGGTAATTTATCTTATTAAAAAAATAATTTTTATACTCGATAGGTAAGATGATAAAACTTACTGATGTTTTTGAAGCTCTAAAAGTGCGATAATTTGCTAAATATTTCATAATTCTAAAAACAACCGGAGGTATGTAGTGCTGCATATGTGCTGTTCCTTGAACAATGTCATAAGTGAAATTGGCTTTGTCTGGTTTCATCAAATCTTTATACACTTTGACGTAGTTGCCAGCCATAAAAGAACGAACTATGTCCATAAGCTTCAATCGACTTTTATCCACTGGTCTCTTTCTGTTAAAATATGGGCGTAATCCTCGTATCTAAAAAGTGTTTGTATGTATAAAGATGTCACTCAAATATTTAAACTAGCTTAATGTTCAGTTAATTTTACAACTTACCACTTCCCGCCTTACAACAAGTCCATCCTGAATGCTTTGTATGACTTCTTTATATTTTTGAATGGTCAGCATCAGTTGATTTCTAAACGTTGTTCCAAATTCTCCAGTATTAAGACTCTGAATCATTTCTTCCAAATATGTGAAAACGTAGTCTTTTAGAAAATCAAAACGTTTTAGACTAGCTTTTAATGATCGATAAATTCCCTTCAAAACAACTGAAAATCTTTTCTGGTTTCCACCTAAAATATTATTTAAAAATAAATTAGAAAATGTTTATTTTGTTTAAATCATCATTTTATACTAAACATCAGTTTATATAGGGTTGTCATATAATTCTTGTCCAAAATAATTTAGAAAAGTCTTTGGCGGTAAACAGGTTACAAAGTTTGGTACACAGGTATCTTGGAAAGATTCATTGACATTTTTTGAAAAAATCAATATGGGGGCCGATCTAGGGGCTGATGACTTCATCAGGTCCAAAAATTAAAGTTTTTTAAATGACTTCAAATTTGATTAGGTCCACTATTCTATGGATATCCTCATTTCTAACATATTCTAACAAGTATATGCCAATGATTTTTCGCAGCATACTCATTCTGTTAATGCTAGTTTCATTCTTGCGGTGTTATCAGTAGTCAAACATTCCAAATCATAAGTGAGGGCTGGTTTGTTGATTGATATATAAAGTTTGATCTTTATTTTGGCAGGGTTCTTCTTGTCTGCTATCACTTGGTTTGTGGTGTGTCCATTGATCTTAATTGTTGCTTCAGTGCTTTCGGCAGCCATATATTTAGTATTTTCGTAGTTAATTTTAAAACCCTTTTCTCCCAATTGTCTGCACTTCGTGTCACTTTGTTCACATCTTTCTCCATTATGGCCATGTGGTCAGAAAGAAGGAGTTCCCATGGTGGTTTGGAGCGCAAATTTAAAAAAATAATATCTAGAAGAAGAATGAAAAGATAGGGCCTCAGTGCTGAACCTTGAAGTAGGCCTACCCCAATCTTCACTTCTTCCCTGTCTGGACAGGACTCTCGTACTGTTTTCTTTGTACATGTCTTTCACTATCTGGATGTATCGTTTGGTATAGTTCTGGTACATGACTTCTCTCGGTACAGAGTTGTCACATAATTATTATTGTCCAAAAGAATCCAGAAAAGTCTGGCGGTAAACAGGTTTATCCCTAGGCCCTCTTCCCGTGGACGGTTTGGGTTAAAAAAAAATGGTACACAGGTATCTTGGATAGATTCATTGCCATGTTTTTGAAAATATGAATATGAGGGCCGAGCTAGGGTCTGATGACGTCTTCAAGTCACAAAATTAAAGTTTTTAAATATTTTTAGAAAAATAATGATTTATCAATCCCCTCCGCCCCATGAATAATAATTGTTTTTGAAAAAATATCTATAGATTAGTGTTACTGATTCCTAGTAGACCACACAGCAAATTTGAAGTAACTTGAACAAACAGCAACTTTTGGAAATGATGACGGCCCCATATTGATTTTTTCAAAAGTGTCAATGAATTTTTCCAAAATGGCTATGTACCAAATTTTAACCCACGCCATCAACGAGAATGTAAGCCTAGGGATAAACCTGTTAACAGCCAAAGACTTTTATAGACTCTTTTGGGCAAGACTTATATGACAACTCTATAAATTTATTTTAATAATTAAATCCATCCATTAAAAAGATGGAACAATAAATGTGTGGAGATGACAAATAGAAACTTGAGGAATTTGAAAGGTGTATTTGAAGAAGAACGCAAAGAAAATTTTGAGAACTGAGGAAATTCTAGAAACTATTTCGAAAGAGACTATTAAGAAAAAGAATCAAACAAATGAGGAAGTCTTAGAAGCTCGTAAGAAAAAGAAACAACTAAATACGTTTTAGAAGCTATTAACAATTAACTAAATTTATACTAAGTACTCTCAAGAATTGGATAAGATGCCTTTCATTGGCTACCCTGTTGTTATTCATCTTGATCAAGCAAGTTCGCATAGAAAAGAAAGCATAACGGTAGATTAAGGAAAAAATATCTAAAAGCTAGATAGACCAAAGGATCATATTCAAACATTCGACAGCAATATGAGAAGGTGGATCATTTTCCATAAACGTGTACTCGCTGTAAAGCCAGAGGACATCCTTGATATTCAACTTTTATAGTAAAATTCGTACTTACTTGTAGTAGTACTAATTTTCTGCAACATTGTAATTATATTTTGATGAATAAAATTGTCAAGTGTTTTTATAAAACCAAATATACTTTCCAAACCATCTTGTAATGTTTTATCAGAAATATAACTCAAACACTTCTGTAAAATATGTAGATAATGAATTTAAACAATGGACGCATAAATGGAATTCAAATGCATTTGTTTCAATTAAACAAAGTGACTAATATTTACCTGGAACATTGACATTGCTTGACCACACAAATTAAATATTTTTAGAAAAAACGACTTAAACGTTTGGCTGAGATTTGCTGTACCAAAATTTGGTGTAGATGGCATTATTTTGGATATACCGTCACCAATTGTTTTCAAATAGAATTCGTCATAGTTGTATGCTTGGTCAAACATCGTCTTCATCCTCTGATAATCCGCTACGACAACTTTCAAATATGGAACAAGTCCTGATGATTTAACTGTCCAGATTACGTCAGGAAAACTTGAAGAAATTTTACTCATTTTATCACATTGATCCAAATACAGCATTGTCAAGGTGCGGGTGAAGTGGCCCCCATTGAACAATTGCGAGGCAATCCCCTAAATTTAAAACAAACATTTTAAGTAGATATGTTTAAACTTTAAATAAAGTAAGTATAATTTATTTCAATGGAAACAGATATAGCTATACTGATAGCTATAATTAAAGACAACAATCATAAAACTACAATCATACATATACATACAAACCTTGTAATCCGAAACTAGATTAGTATTCCATGTTAAATCACTGTAGAAGACAGATTCTCGATCAATTCGGTTCCTAATTGTAAAATCGACAACTTTTCTGCCCGTTAATTTGTTTTGTGTGGGAATCATACGACTTAACCTGATAATGGACATCCGACGAGAAGTCTTCTGAGCGATATAGTTCAAACCTGAATAATTTAGTACATGAAACAAAATTTTAAAATGCGTTCAAAAGCAAAAAAGGCATACAGTAAAAATTATTTCCTATGATAAAAGGATACTTCTTATTTTAATTTATCGTAATTATAGGAACATGAACAAAAACAAATTCAAATTAGATGTATAAATCACAGATTTAAAATTCTTTAAATCTCAAATGAATTAATTATTGATAAAAAAGAAATTTAATAATATATATACTTATGTATATTTTTTTGTTGATTTTCTTTAAATAAAACTCTTATAGGCCGATTGCAAAATACCTAATTAGAGAAATGTAGTTTGTAGAAATAAAATAAATGCGACTACCAGACCCATCAGACAGGTGTTATTTTATTCTACAGGTGTAGAACTTTTTGGATTGTTGAAAATACATCGAACTTTACACAATAGAACAACCTACTTTTTGATTCAATTCCTTTATTAATATCAATTTCAAATTGATTTACTGTTAGAAAATAAAACAATAAAACTAAAGATTGCTGACTAAATATTCTAATAGTTGAGTATTTATCAATCATGTGCATCAAAAATTAAAGTTTTTTGTTTGGAAAGATATCCAATTAAGGAGTATTAAATTTAAAAATTTGCCGCTATTTCATCCAAAACTGACTATTTGTAAAAACACCTACATAGAACATTTTGGTTTTAGGTGAGCTTCAAATAAAGAATAATCACTAAATATTGTTGAGCCTGAGGAGGAAGAAATTGGAGATGTACAGAGAGACCCGCAGACGAAAATATCTCATTACAAAATAATTTTAAATGTAAAAATGTCAACTTAGTACATTATGAAATTTCATCTCCAAAAACATTTGTTGGGGTGAAAAGTTATTCCTAACAGGAGCGCAAGCATGATATGCAGGAGGGCAAACAGGATTTTTCTAAGGTGAGGCCCCTATTTTAGGGACTTACAAATCCATACATATTTATATGGCATGCCGATCGAGCACTGGGTGGCGGCATAAGGGCACAGCCCCCAGTGGGGTCTAGGGGCGAGACCCCTGGTATCCATGTTAGAGGGATGAGCAGTCCCCCTTGCATTTAAGACTCTAGTTAGACATGTGTTAGTGCAATAAACGGTATATCACGTTTTCAATATTTACCGTTGAAGTTTGGCACTCATGGCCTTTTAAATTGAGGACCTTTGTGTGGCTAATTACTGGCTCTAGATTTAAAAAATTTTCTTTGTATGTTTTATACTTTTAGCTATATCTTGAAAATCCATTCTGAGAATAAAACAAATATATAGAAAACTGAAAATGACAGGGCACAAATTGTTTTAACATCAAACCAGGTAGGGGCGTAGGTCCCTACGTCCATACGTCCCTCCCCTTTAGATATGCGCCTGAGGCGGGTGTGAATTTAGTAAGTATTCTTCACTTTGATATTCTACCAAGAAGTTTATTCTTTTACATTTACTTACTTATGTCATTTGTTACCAAAGAATTTTTCACAGAAATTAGTTATAGCATAACAAGGTAGGTACATTTTTGGATGAAAAACAGCAGTATTTTAAATAGCCCTATAGTGTTATGTTGCATAGACAAGGCATCACTTAAAATTATTTAGATAGGTACCCAACAAGCAAATTTGAATGTATAACATACTTCCGAATTGGGTTTCGATGTTTGTTGAGAATTTCATTGGAATAAAACTAAAACGTGTTGACTTAATAAATTTGTATCCTGATGGTTTGAACGAAAGTTCAACATCATTACCACCGCCATTGAAATCTTTAAATCGTCGTATCGACACTTTGTAGGTAGAATTATCCTAAAATATAAAATGGATAAAAGGTATTTATAATGGCATAAGACAGAGTGTCACAGAAAAAATGAACTTCTCTAAGATTTTATACTTCTTGTAGATGGATTGGTCTAAAATTTGATACAAAAGGAATCCAGGGAAAATTCATCCACGTTTTTTTTTAAAAATCGATAAGGTATAAAAATTAAAGTGTGTCCGATTTGCTTCAAATTTGGTGGGTAGATCCACTAGGCACTCAGTAACACAAATCCATAAATATTTTTTGGAAAATTATTGATTATCGATTTTTTAGTCAAAAACAAATTGATAGATTACTTAAATAGTTGTAAGACCAGCAACCACAAAAGTGAAGCATCCAAGGTTCTAATGCATTATTTTAATTCCTTCCTAATTCTAAATGTCAAATTTGAGCAAGATTGGAGGTTTTGTTAGGATATTGTTACTGAGTGCCTACACACCAATATGAAGCAAATCAGACAAATTATAAGTTTGGACCTGATAACATCATATTGGCCTTCTATCGATTTTTTAAAAAAGAATTCTGTCAATGAATCTTCCCTATCAATCGAGGGAAGCATTAAATCCTAGGAGTTTCGTTTTTTTGTGGACACCTGTATTGTTTTGCATGTTGTCATAAATAAATAGCATTTTCTCCTAGAAAAAATATTTCTGGAAACAACGTGACAATAAACAAATTTAGGCAAATCTGGGGTATTTAGATAGTTATTGGTGAACCAATTTACATGCAATAAATATTTCAAAGTTTAATTAATTTGGAGCATATAACATTCAAAATGTTGGAGCTAAATATGTCGAAAAATCACTATTTTCAAGACTCCTAAAATGTTCTGGCTAAGGCTCTATTATATAATTAAAATATTAGATACCGTTAAATATAATACAATTTAACTTACTGTAATCAAGATTTGACGCATAAATTTGTGGACCAAAATGAATTCTTTTGTTATTTTACTTGTTTGAATTTTTGTTCCTAAAAATATAATAGGGATTTTAGCTAAAGTTTATAAATAAGCCTACTGTAAGTTATTGACAATACATGCATATGGAAAAAAGCAACAGTTGTGTAGTCTTAAAATCACCCTGTATAAAAGTATCCAACTCAAGAAAAAACCATATGTAAAAATTAGTCTGTGCATAACTTTTTTAATGACTAGTGCTGGACATTTGAACATCCTTTAAGATTTGTGATATTAATGTATTTTACATAGCGTAGTTTTATGATTATCCTATAATAATTAGAAGGATATTTCATGCCAGAAATACCTTGTAAACAGGACTTGGAACTCGGTACCACATTGTAAACCTCAGATGGCTGATGGAAGAAGCAAAAGAATCCCAACAAGATGTGTATTTTATAGACTACAAAAAGGCGTTTGACTGTGTCCACCACTCAAGACACTGGTGTACACTATTCAAAGTGGGTGTCCTAACACACCTTGTGATGCTACTCAAGAAGCTCTATGAAGATCAAATAGCTACAGTAAAGATTGAATTCGGTGAAACTGACATGACCAACATTCAAAAAGGAGTAAGACAAAAGATGCATACTTTCACCCTTACTGTTCATGCAAGAGGCCCTACTAGATTGGAATGGAGGCATCAGGATAGCTGGCATAAATTTATCAAACTTGAGGTATGCTAATGACACTACCTTATTGACAGGAACCGAGCATGAAATAGGACAAATTCTTGAAAAAGTGAGAAATGCAAGTGAAAAGACAGGTCTGTATCTGAACGTGTCCATGACAAAAATACTGACCACAGGAACAATTGGCAATGAATCCATCAATGGGGAAGATATAGAGATAGTCAACTATTTCAATTTTCTAGGAGCCATGGTGACATCAGAAGGATCATGCGAAAGAGAAATCAAGAGAATACTAGCTATGGGTAGATCTGCAATGAAAAATTTAATGAAGATCTGGAAAGATAGAGGTATTACATTAAAAATCAAAGTAATGCTTGTCAAAACCTCAGTTTTTCCAATTATTCTGTATGGAACAGAGACATGGTCCATATGGAAATCAGATATGAAACAAGTAGACACCTTTGAACTCTGGTCCTGGAAAAGGATCCTCAGAGTATCTTGGAATGATAGAAAAACAAATCAATGGATACTGGACTCTTGAGTCTGGAATAGTTAAAGCAGTTCTGAGTTACTTTGGCCATGTGGTTAGAGAAGAAGGCAGGAAAAGGACGTGATGTTGGGACGAATGGATGACAAAAGAAACCAAGACCCAGGTGGATCGATTATGTCAAAAGCGTGAAAGGTGTTGGGGTCGGCGATGTGACACGAGAAGCACGGAGCAGGGTACAAATGGAGAATAGCAAGCATGACTGTCACCTGGAGTCGACCACTACTCAATGGAACAAGGTAAAACAAGAAATAAATAATTTAGGATCAGATACAAGAGTTTACATTAAAGGGAGTGTGAATCTTTCACTCATATGATAATATGACTATCAGCGGTTAAAATGGCGAAGCCCTCATACAAAATATTGAAAACGTAATTTTCGTGCAAAACACAACTGTTAAGCACCCAATAAGTACGCCACCCCTTTTTAAATCGGTCGGATATAATTTTTAATTCATTTAATAGAGTCTAACTTACTGATTTCAAATTGTTTCCAAGAGCGAAATAAGAAATAGCTATTGTACTTAAAGAAATTCTTTCCTCCAAGGTTTAAATAAATATTGACTCCTTTTCTTTCCGAGTTCAAGGGATCTACTTTGTTATATTGTACAGTAAACCAAGGCGTTTCTTCATTGAACCTAACACTAAATTTGTTTCGGTTGAAAGCAATCTTTGCATCCTAAAACAATAAAAAAATATACTTGTGAATTTCAATTTTTAAAAGTTATTTATTGAATGATTGACTCAAACATATTATAAAAACAAATACGTTAAATCAAATGGCCCCACGGTATCTGTGACTTTGCATTTAATTGAAGTCTTTATCACATGATTTTTCCTTCCAAATATTTTGTTAAACATATCTGAATGCTATTTTTAGGTATATTGTATATGTTTTTAACGGCTAATAAAAAGGGAAACAAAACATATTAAACATATTATTACTACATACTTAAATATCGGAACTAACTCTTTAAAATGAAATGGTTTATATTAAATATTAATGAAACACATATTAGTATTTTACCTTTGAAAGTCGATTGCTTTTGATGGTCATGAGTTGAGGCCTGCATTCAATGTCAAAAATTCCTTTGGTGTTTCTGTCTTCAGCAATATTGGAAGCAACTATATGATACTTCTTTAAACCTGGTGAAACTATTTTCGTAATTTTGATTTTGCGCACAGGATTGCGAAGAGAGATTTCAGATTTAAATCGTGTAGGACTGCGCTTTTCAAAAGCAAATGTCTGATCTTTTCGTTCGTTAGGACTAAACTGGATTATCGTCTCTCGCTGGTTGTTTCTATACATGATAACATGAGTTCGATAATCGTTGTCATAAATAGTTCTCCAAAGTGTATTTCCATTCTCAATGACAAAGTCCAATTGAAAACGGTAAGTAATACCACTTAGAGGCAAGTGACGGGAATCAATTTTGACATATTGCGAGTTGTAATCAAGCCTGAGTAAAGCCTGAGGTTTGGCTGAAGCAATCATCTGATAATTTCCTACTTTGGATTTAACATCGAGATTAAGATTATACTGTTCAACGTTAGTAATTTGTTGCTTGATTTCAACAACACCGTCAAAATATGTATCATCATTGTAGGAAACAAATGTTTTCGCATTAAAATTTGAAGGATCAGTCATATAATTTCCCTGTAGCTTAACAACAGCATTTTCAAGCTCTGGGTATGGTGTTTCAGCGGTCACAGTAATGCCATAATTAGTATCTCCCTTCAAAGGATGTGCTACATCAACAATCAGAGTAGATTTCTTTGTGTTTTCCTGATAACTGAACTTTACAGTTCCCATTTGAGTGCGTGTTATTTCTAGTATAGTATAATCGTTGTAGTTGAAGTAAAAAGGGTCATTGATACCGACACGAGCGCTCAGTTCAGCCCGAGATGTAGCTGACAGATATTTGATCAGATTTGTTCGAATGGTTTTCAGTTCAGGAGACCCAAATTTATATTTGTACACACCTGCATGGCTAGCAACCAGTTTTTGAATTATTTCTACTCGATAGTCGCTCAATGCTGTAATATCAAACAAGAAATTAAATTCCGCTGGACTGCGCTTGTATTCGGCTGAAAGTTCTACAATTTGTGCCACTTTTGCATAAACAACTAAATCATGGCGAAAACCTTTAATATACCCAAGGTTCCACTTTACATTTAAAACAGCAGCGTTGTTTCTCTGCACAGAAATATCTGCTTTTATTCCAGTATGTGATGTTATTTTAATTAAATATTTATTTGATGAGTAAGGTATTTGATAATTAGTTGATAATTCAATCATATTTAGTCCTCTAAATGCATTACTTGATGACATAGCAATTGTTTGTATGTAAAAAAATGGTACTTTAGCTCCATTGTCGGTAGTATATGTTCCTTTAATATCATATGTTGTTATGCGACTGTGTGGGGGATATAGCGCTTGCCCTTTTACTACAAGACGGTCTTGGGCTGAAATTTTTAACTTCATCATGCTTATTATATATGCAGCATTTTTTTCATCAATTGTAAATCTAAATTCATGCTCACTATTATAACTGAAGAGCAGTAAGCAATTTAAGTTATCTCTAGAAGCTTTCACTTTAAAACTAGTTAATGAAATCCGTGGCGAATGGCCGGTTATATCCAAGTCTAAACTGAACTGTGCGAAGCTCTCAAAGTTTGTTACCACTGTGAAATCATATCGTGAATTATCCTGTTTGGAATTTATTCTACCCTTAATGTTTGGATAAGTTCTATCTATGAAAATGCTAAATTCATACCGTGGAACTTGGAGTGCAAAGATATTAATTTCAAGTGCACCACTCATTTCATTATTGATGGTTTTCATTAAATTATTGTAAAATAGTTGTTTAGCGTTTGATTTTAAATCTACCAATGCATAAAAGCTAGCTTTTTTACTGTTTAGATTTATGGCTTTCTCATTAGTTTGATAGAAGAATTGAGTACTGTATTCAAAGTTGACGTAAGGTTCTACCAAAATAGTTCCTTTCGATACAAAATCAGTTTTCACAATACGATCGGACTGTATGTTAATATTAATCCTAGGCACATTAGGAATATCGTTTACTTTGAAAACTAGATCAGCTCGGCCTACTATTTCAAGTTTGATAACTATAATTCGTTTTGTATTATAAGTAATAACATTGTCCATTGAGTAGATTTGGCCCACAATAACATTAGTTTTTCCAACTACATTTAGCAAATGATTATTAGCATTTGCTGTTTCCAAATTAAACCGAACTCCGTAATCAAACTGTCGCTCTATCATACTCTTTTTTACGTTTTTCATGGTGATCTGGGTATCCAAAATGTTCTGAGCATATTGTCCACCTACTACAAATTTAATTATTGGCTGGTCACTCTCTGGAAGGTCGAGAGTAAATCTAAGATTTGCATTAAACTGATTAAACAAGGAACAGGTGGTTGTGGTGTCAAATCCAACATCAATATTTCTCTCCATTAATGTGCGCAATTTCAAAACTGTATTTAGATGTCCCTCTCCTTTATTTCGGATATAACTTAAAGTCACGGAGTGTTGCCTTCCTCTTTGACCGATATATTTCAAACTGGCCACAATATGTTTGATTAACGTTATTGAAGAAGTCATTAACAGATTTAGTTGACGTTCTTTAACTTTATTTATAGTTAGTTTACTCCACGTAAATTTTGATCTAACAAAATTGTCATTACCGGCACTGTCAATAACTTGTCCAGACAAGGCCAATGAATTTGAACTATCTGCATCATAATTAACTTTAAAAGCTGCTATTGAAAATGGAGAGCCATCTGCAGTAGTTGACAAGTGAAAATCGGTTTCAATTTGACTTAGACTAGGGTATTTTGCTTCCATTCTTAAAATAGCTCCCTTGGCTTCCTTATAGGTCAAAAGTTTATAGCCAAGTTCACCATCAACTTTAAAATATCCTCTAATTAATTTGTAGCTACCACCAACTGCAATTTCATGAAAACCTGTTAATAGGGCAATTTCATTATTCATTGTACAACTAACACGAAAAGTTGGCTCTTTACTTCCAAAGTCAAAAATTGTTTCTGTTGTGACTTGAAATTCTTTACTATCTCCGGCTGATACGAATGTGGATACACTTTTATATTCTCTACGCCCTGTTGGTAGTGTTTTCATTTCTTCAACGACAGTTAATATTCCATTTGCAGATGGATAATCTAGCAAATTAATATTTATTTTGGTATTGTATTCCAACGTGTTTGGGCCAACTGCTTTTGATTCGAGCTCGTATTTCAAAGTACCGACTCTAGGTGAATTCAATTCAAAAAGTAGGTCAATACTACGTGGTGTTTTATATGAAAATTCCATTTTTATTTGATCACAATCTTTAGGTCCATAGTAAACTTTGATATCTGCTTCTTTTTTATTTCTGCTGTTTTCGATTTCACTCAATGTTCCATATTTGGCTATTGTGCTAGTTTTATCGGCATTGTACACTGTATACAAGGCTGTAAATTCGTACTTAGATCTATCTGGGTTATTTATTTCCAATTTAAATCCGTGTCCTGTTGACATTTTTGTTGGAAGAGATATCGATCCTTCAATAAGCATGTTGGAAGGTTTAAATCCAATTCCAAACTCCACGTCACCAATAGTCTTAGAATCGACATTCCGAGTGACTTTGCATTCGATGTTAAAGTTTTCAGAACTTTGTAAAATTACTGACTTTGCTTTATATGACTGCACTCCCATAATGCTTAAATCCGAGTCAATAGTAATTCGTCTTTGCATATGATTAACTTTAGTTATCTTAATATTGCTCAAAAGTAAATATACATCATTATTGCGAACTATACGGATAGTAGATATTCTCATATTAACCACTGTGTGACTTATGGAAAAAATGCGGTTTGGTCGTATTAGTTCAAAGACGGTTGTCAAATTGGACAGATCTGGATAAGCGTGACGGAAGGTCATGCGATATGGTCTTGATGGGGTCGGTTTGTACAGCATATCAACATTCACTTTTTTGGGTATCATATTCTGACTCATGGCCCAATTAGCATTTACTCGACAACGTTTGTTCATATTCTAGAAAACAAAAAAGATTATTATTCGTTTAGTTCATTTAAAACAATAGCCGAGGTGGGTGATCCACAATATGTAGACTACTCTAGAGAAAATATAATAGAAATGTTTATTTAAAAAATCTGTTGTAACTTCTGAAAAGAATCTAATTTGGTTTTATTCAAAAAAAGGTATTATAGAATATTTAAAATTTATAGGTAGAATATTTTAAAATCTGACCGTTGTATTATAATACATATTTTCAAAACCTATGTAGGCAACAACAAAATACTCAGTTACTGTTTACAGTTTAAAACATTTCTTAAATAATTGTTTATAAACAGAGATAAAAATTTACAATTGTCAATTTACCTATTAACAATATAAGAAAGTATAATAATATATGTACATATCAAGGACTAGTAGTCCTTGGTACATATATAAAAAGTTTTTGAAAATTTAAGAATTGTATGAAATTTGTAAAACAATATGTGATGGATGTGTTATTTCTGTGGTCGAAAATTACATCTAGTTCAAAATGATTTTATTTTAATAAAAAAGCTACAGATTGTTGTTTGTATAATAGATCAGAGATGCTTGAGATATGTTTGTGTTAGATTCAGAAATCAACATTTAGGTACTATTTTATAAACTAATTTTTTATATATGATGAACTATGTTTTACGTATAGCTATTAGAAAATTTTATCCACTAGAAAAATCAATATGTGAAATTAATACAAACAATTAGGTACCTGTTCCGGATAGATAAAAGAACTTTGTAATCTAATACTGGCTTTTTGCACATCTTTCAAGTCAACATGGGTATTTATATTATGTTTAATTGTAATATTGGGCAATTTAATATCAATGGAATGTTCAAATATTTTTATTTTATTGAAATTGCTGTGAAATATCGAATGCGACCAGAAAGTTGTCATTGTAATTTTCCAGTCCGTTCTAAAAAGAATAAAATAAAATTTAGTTTTGAAATCAACTGAACCACAACACTCAAATAATTTATATTCTAAAACTTACTGTGAATTTATATAGTTCATTTTACTTGATCTAAAAGTTAAAAATACAAACTATAAGTACCTATATCTATGCTTTTCCTTATCATCCATAGAAATCAGATTTGTAGTCTATTAATGACCTATCTAATCCCTAAACACAGTTCAATTAAAGAAATAGTACGAGTAATATGTTATTTAAAAAGCAAGGTGTTCAATATTTTTCTTTGCTATTTCAAAACTATTCGTTCTTAAAAAAGTTTGACTTGGCACACATTTTAAAAACAGTTAACCATTTTGGGTGTCAGAATTTCGTGCTAAATTTTGAATCAAGCTTATGACAATGACTAAAACTCATGTTATGCTAATTTGTAAAATTCACTATAAATTATAGTTTAATTAAGTATGAAACACACCTGAGCAACTATAATTTTTAAGGGGGACAAGTCTGATTTTAGACCCCCTCCCCTTTTTTTCAAAAGTAAAAATGCCCACTTAATTGTGCCCCCAGAAATTTACATGTTAATTAACTCTCTTTTGCCCTGGGCTTTACAAATATTTTCTTTTGGTATTACTCATTAACTTGGTATAAAACACTGAAGCTACTGTGCTACCACAGTGTTATGAACGCACATACAATTTTGTGTTAGAATAACAGTCCGCCTAATAGGTGTTGTTTCTTTAATCATACATTCTATCAGTGCATATTTTAATTCTACAGCGCGAATACTTTAGTAAGTAGCATATAAGGTTGGTATTTATGTACAAAGGTCAGTATTCAGAAAATTTTAACAGGATCTGTTGACTGAATAACAAATTAAATTTCATTTGATTATACATATTTCGTTATTGTCCTTTATAATAAACTATTTGTGAAGAATTGGGTTGCTTGCTATTACAAAATTTTTGAGAAGTTTTTACATTTAAATTTCTTTATAGTACTTTTTAGCGTCTATTTGGAAAAAGATGACTGTGAACTTAGACTTAATGAATTGAATTCTGATAATCCTTCAAAGGAAGAACAGTTAGAATTTATCGAACTCAAAATGCATGGCGCATGCAAAGCATATGAGGATTTTGGATTGTGGATAATTTTGTTTATTAAGGGGCTTTCTCCAGGTTATCCAACTGTACTGGTATATATAAGCTTTCCCTCAGGTTGTAACAAAGTGGGATTGGGCCTGATAAACTGAATCTTGATATCAGTTTCTACGGCAGCCGTACAATCTTGGTACCAGTCTAACATCATTCATTGCCAATGGAAACAAGATTCCTCACGCATTTATTTGGTTTAACATTAATGAAAGGATGGCACAGAGTTAGAGTTTTACAACAGTTTTCAGTTTTCTTATCGCAGCTCTTCAATTTTATTAGGAAACAGAAAAAAAGAAACTTATAAAGAAATATATTGTTGACATGATTGTGTATCCCAGCACAATGATATATGATTTATTTTTGAAGGTTTACGCACCTCACTTGGCTCAGAAAAACTACGTTTTTACAGACTATGATGTAAAAGCACTCAAGGATCACATTATTAGTGGGTGCACAAATTCTGTTGAACCATTTCTGCCATAATATTTTAAACTTGCCACTCCAACCTCAAGTGCTTCAAATGACTGCAGTGGAGCTTCTTTTATTTTGAGTCAAGCTTTAGGTAGGATTGGACCTTCAATCCCAACGTCTCACCTTGATGGGGTGTTTGACACTTGTACACTCTTAAAATGCTAGAGTTTCACCCCATGAATTTGGGGTGGGGGTACTGTCCACCCTGTCCCCCTTGCTCAGGTATGGTATAAAATCTTAGCGAAAATATGTAATATAAAATATATATTGCTCATAAAAAAACATTCATCTGGCATGCTCAACATGTTCTCCGTGGGCAGTAATACACTGACATAATCTTCCTAAAAGATATCTAGAAATATAAGCATATCATGAGTTTTGGGAATAGCTCATTAGATTGATTCAAATTATTTAATAAAATTTTGATATACAAAATCGCCAAATATTTTTAGCATACATATATGTTAAGTTTTTCAGAAAGTTATACTTTTTAAGTGCAAAAAAATCAATATTGAATAACACCCTATACGTTGATATTTCTTTAATTGGTGTTAAAAAGTTTTATTGTTGGTAATGAAAATAAATTACAATAATTTTAATCAGCATTGAAATCTTGGTATCTAGTAAAAATCAACATAATTTCTGGTCACCTACTAAAAAATTTAAATGCTTATCTGTTTTTACCCTTCAAGTCCCATGACAGTTCCTAGAACATTTGGATTTTTAGAACTGTGTGTAGTCTTCTTTTTCCATTTAAAACGTTGAGCTCCTTCTAACACAATTTTTGAATTCACCTGCCACTTATAGTCCAGTTTATTGGACGATACACCTGTGACGGGGCTCTTCATGCGAATAAGATTAGCGGTGAAAGCATGTGCTTTAGATCTAGTCAGAGAAGCTTTTAGTTGATATTGGTTAACACCCGGTTTGACTTTATTAACAACTATAAAAGCAAAGAATTTTAAAATTAGACAACGATTTTTTTCTTTCCCATTATTGACAGGGTGTAAGGTTTTCATTACAAAATTGAATTCCGTATTTTTAGTAAATTACCATTGCAGTCTTTTATAAACACTCAAATTTAAATAACTAATAATATAAAGTTTGTACAGATTTTAAAAAGTATACGTTAACAAATTTCTGTATGATTAAAGAGTATTTTTTAGATACCTATCCAAAGGCCAACAAATATTTATCTAGGTACAGAAATAAGGTACAACTCTCAAATAGAAGATTTGTGAACTTCTTGAGGAAATAATTAGTTAATAGATAACATAGTCATGATTTAAATTTCAGGATAGTTTCAAAAGTGTACATAAAAAGTGTTACATAAAAACAATCGCTTTTTTAATCAGAACTTCTTCTACACAGGTGACTGTCTACAGACTCGTTTGCTTCCAACACTTTGAAATAAGACATACCTTCAAAATTAACAACTACAAGTACCATAAATTTCTTTCCCACAGGCTTCGAACTATTGATAATTATTTTAACTAGGTCTGAACTATGATGTCTCAGTGGAAGGATTTTCTATAGATCTTCCAAAAAAAAAATTCTCATCCATAATGACGTTTAATTTCCATGTCCTGAATATGTGTGTTCCTTTGATTGCTTCACTCAATGTTTCTGTACAACTATTTACATAATAATAATAGTAAGTGTTTATTGAATGAAAAATGGAAAACAGAAATGGTACAGTTTAAATTTTATTATAACTAACATAGGCATGTGTTGTTGTTGTAGCCCCTACCCTTTGTAAAAAAGGGTAGTCCTCCCAGTGTGGGTTATGAATTTGATTACATCT
>JAUYWI010094186.1:0-12011 GCA_034780595.1 Parotoplana pacifica | reverse complement strand
AGTGTTACGGTTATGTCATATGCCATGCTTTATTAATATTACAATAAATTTGGTATTACCACATTTTATTTACTTAAATATTTAGATAACTATAACTAATATAAACTTATAATAATCATAATTGCCCATTGATGTGTATAGAGCTTGGTAGTAGTAAGGTCTTCATATAAAATTTTCTGTAAAAACACATGATTTAAGCACATTTTAATATTCGTTAAATTTGCCTGAGATGCCAGGAAATGCATTCTAAAGTCTAAAATCCTAAACAAAAATCCTCGCGAGCTCGGTTTTATAGACTCGCTCCGCAGGCCGCTCGCCATGGAAATATTGTTTCATAATCGAGTTTTCCGGCTTTTTCAAAATTCGTTGTTACATGGCCTGACTATAGTGGATTTAAATATTAATAATAAATTACAAAGATCATTTTTTTATTTAATTTACCAAATACTTGAAAACTAGAAGTTTAATTCATGATTCTTTTCTTTCTTTTTATCAGAATGTAGAAAGCTTGATGGTTGCAGGGACCCTGTAGTTGGATGTTGGGGACCTCTGAGCCTCATCGATACGTCATCCGGATGTTGGAGGTTTATTGAAAATGAGAGGCTCATGACTAATGGGAATAATCGGAAAAACTGGAATGATCTTTTAGATGGAAGATTCAGAGGTGTTGGGGAATGTTTTTGGAGCAGCAATGTCGTTCTTCCAACTCAAATAAAGAGCATCGTTTGTGTTTTCGGTTTAATGTCTGAAGTTAGTGGAAAAGTTAGTTTGAGGTGCTTGTTTGGTTCAGGATATCTACAAAATCGAGCAGAGAAATTTCCAGTAAAATTTTCTGTTCAGATCAAATTTGATGACAATAACTTCTCCCAACCTCTCTACTTTCATATTAATGCATTTGATGAAAGCATCCTTAGCGAACCTCGGTGGATCGACCTTCCTGAGAATGTGAAAACTAGAGACCAAGCGCCGAGGGTCATCATTAAATTTTTGGTTGATTGATTGATTTGATGACAACTCCGTTCCCTATCAATACCGGCCATAGCTCCGTCCTATCAAGACCGGCCATAGCTCGGTCTCCCTATCAATTTATATTCTAAAATAAATCTTTTACCCAAAACATTCCAAGGTAGTTATGTAACAAATTCCAGTTTAACCCATCCATGGGAAATATGAATTCTAGGTGGAGGGGTCTAGACCGTCCCATTATCAGGCATAATAAAATATAAACGAAGGGTTAATACAAAATCTTGTGAAGTAATATTTTGAGTCTCAATTCTCTCACTGATTTTTGACCTTTTGAATATTTTTTTTATAAAATAGATTATTTATTGTTTCCTGATGATTTCTGCAATTTCAACGATGTATTCTATGATTTTAACCATTATAAATTATCTTTCATGATGTCGTCACATGATGGCCCACTCAATAAAAGCGTTTGGGCAATATTGGTAAAATTCTAAATTTATATGTTAGAAACATATCATTGTTCAATAAATGGTACCAATCTCTGAAAAAGTAATTTTTGTTAACCATGCCCAGGGTGCAACTTGAGAGACAAAAATATTTTTATAGTGAAAATTATCGCACTGCCCGGTTTGCTTTTTTTTTGTATAAAAACAGTTTGGCTGATATTATCCATAATTAAAAGAATGATCCAAAAATATGATAAAACTTTTTGTGTAAAAAAAAACCATGTCCTGAAAATCCAAATATCGAAAAAAGTAAAACTTCTTCTGCTGATAAAATGTGAGTAGTTTGTCAGAATAGATTCAAATTTGGTCTACTTATTAAATGCCTGTCATGGTGTTAAACAAAAGTAAAGTATTGAAGGATTTTTTAAAGTCCGAAATTGAGGCCTGGTCAATTGTTATAAACATGGCAATATAAATCTATTTTTGAGGTTGCATATCAACCAGAAAGAATAAAACTCAATATAGAAACGATTTTGGTGTATTAAATTGCTTAAGCATATTATTAAAACAATTCGATTTTTGTCCTGCCTTGTATTAAAGGTCCTATATAATCAGGAGGCATGAAAGTTTGTGCTATCCAGAACAACAGGTAGTGGGTCCACATGGGATATAGTCATGCACTCCTTCATAGAAATGTGAAACTTTATGAAATCTCTCTTATCTTCAAATCCTCTTTTCTATAAATTGTTAACATTTATATACATAGATTTACCTAATTTTGTACAAAATGATTTTGTGTATGAAACAGCAGTTGTTTTATATGTATCAATAAACATTTGTTATTATTGATCCGTTTTAATTCTACACAGAGGAAGTTAAATTGTAAATGTTACGTTTAGAAAGATGTGTCTGAAATAGTTTGATAGATGCTTGAAAACATCAAGAATTAAGATACTGTGGTTTGATGATTTTTATATTGGAATTAACAGTATGAAGGAAATTAGAAAAACTATGAAATTTGAGTTGAGATTAGAAGTGCATTAATGAGAAACGAGATATATTTATCAAAACTTCGCAAATTTTCTATAATTTTTGTTGTCACGGCAGGTTTTCAAATAAAATCCGTAGAATTTTTATGTTTGTTATGGATAATACAGGGTGACATAAGTCTTCAAATGATATCTGAGGATATCTCGGAATTGGGGAGGGTCATGGGAACTTCGAACAATCTCTAGGACCTCCATATATTCCTGAGATCCTCTCTGTTCCTCAGATGTCGTTTAATGACTTCTGACTCACCCTGTGTATCTATCAAGGGCCAAATTTAAAAATCCATCGATGGAATTTTATATATGACGTCATCATTCAACATTGCCGCAATTTTGAGATTGAACTGCTTATATCTTAAAAAGCATTTAGCGCATATAAATGTATTACCAACAGATAGTCTATCAAATGAATTTTAGTTTCAGATTTGTCTCTCCATTAGAAGACGGAACCCATTTTGTTTATTACATTAGAGATGTACAGTAATGAAGTGTATTGAAATAGTTTATAGGTAGTTATAATTGAACCAACATGAACAATAAAGATTATTAAAAAAATAAATGTGGTTTGTTTCATCCCTCCTTTGTCTCGAGAGGGATAATTAAAAGCCAACTCATTCGTATTGCTAGGAGAAGTTCTTCATTGAAGATTTTTAATAACACGTGTACTACTTTCTTTGACAAAGGCTTCCCTAAACGTGTCTTAAGAAAAATTGGTCTCTGTCAACGTCTTGGCAGTTTGTTTTAATTAATTGTAATAGGCTTTTCGCTTTTATTGTAGTAATTATGGTCATTTCGCTAATCACTTGTGATACTGATGGTAATCGGCATCGTATTACTAAAATATTAACTTGTGATACAACTGGCGCCATTTACAATATTATTTGTAAAGTTTGTGGTACAATTTATGTTGGTGAAACTTGCTTGAGTTTGCGGAAGCGTATTTCTTCGCATATGTGATACAGTAGAATTCGCCTATATCGTATTTTATTTAATGCACCAGCAAAATTTTCTATCTTTTATATATAAGTAGTTCGCCTATAGTATATTCGCCCACTTCGTTTTTTTCTTGCACCACCATCATATTTATTCGCCTATATCATATTTTCTATAATTAAACCTACAGATAATGAGTAAACTGAAGCTATGGAGTGTTTGAACAAGCTTATAAGCTGTTTCTACAGGTCACTGAAAATGATGCTAATGCAATGAAACAACTTGATTTTGTGAAATATAAAATGACTGATGCCTTTTTAAAAAATCAAAAAGCAATCAATCAACAATTTTATCTTATTTTAACAAATAGAGGTATTGCTATAGAACGATCGTTATAAATATAATCCTTATAATGTTTACTATTCTTACTGTTACAAAGTTGTTTTACGTATATGTTTTACTGATTACAAAATTGTTTTATGTACATGTTTTTACTGATTACAAAATTGTTTTATGTACATGTTTTTACTATTCTTACTTCAACAAAATTATTTTATGATAGTTTTTGTCTTCTATATTCCATAAGTATGGCTAATTTAAGCAAATTCGCCTATATCGTATTTTTTAGTCTGACAAAATGAAATGTGATATAGGCGAATTCACTGTATAGGGATACCAATTAGTCTGCATTTTAGTAATAAGAATCACAGTCTTTGTGACTTCAGTTTCATTGCCATCGATTGGGGTGTTAAATCTAATATACATACACCGACGCAACTTAGAAATGAAATATATTATGAAGTGTAAAACGTAATGTAAAACTATTGGCCAGGCTTCATAACATACAAATCTACACCAGGGCGTAGCTTGACCCCTTCATCAATTTTTTCTAAAACAGCTGGGCATAATCCCAGCCTTAGCATTATAAAAGTCGTATATTTCATATCAAAGTATAAAAGAGTGAATTTTGCATAAAAAGAGAGAAAATAGAACAGTTTCAGAAAATGTATGTTGGAAAGCCTGTTGGCATATTACTTGCTCTGTATGCGTTCCATCGAAGTTGAATTAAATGTTTGCAGACGAGTCATCCAGAGCTTATATTAGTAGTGATTTTGCATATAGTCGTTGGGCTGGTTGAAGTAATAAGTAAAACAATTATTTGCATTTGTACTCAATGTTGTCAACGCACCGGTAAAGTAGATGTCCAGTTGATCCTGCTAACTATTTCATAAAAATTTAAGGAGGTTTCTTGTCTGTAGTCAAATAGTTTTATATTTTTTATTACCTTACAATGTGTGCGAGATCCTGTTACGAAGATAATGTTGTGATCTGACGTACCAAGTGGCGCGTGGATAACGGGTGCGCGGTACAGACCATCGTGCGAGCTATCGACGAGGATCAAGTCCAAGATAGAGTTGCCGCGTGTAGGTTTTTTGACAATGTTGTGAAGACTTTGTTGTGAGAGTGGATGAGTGATTTTTATGTTGTGAAAATCGCCGCATGACATTTTCAGCTCATCCATTGAGTCTGAGATATAGTTGATAATTGATTTATTAGTTGATGCAGGTGGAATGTAACATATGTAGTGTATATTCTTTGTATATGACAATGCATGCGTGCTGAGTTCTATTAACTCTAATTTGGAGTTAGCAATTGCGTAGTATTTGGTTGTATTATGTAACTTTGCTTATAGCTTCATGTACAATTCATTGCTAATCATTCTTCTCTGTACTGACTCTTGTGAACGGTTGTTCTTGTTTTATAAAGCCTAATATCGGCAAACTCTTGACTTTTACATTTCAATATGAATTTGCAAAATGTATATCCACGTAATTTATTATGACGACCTAAACAGCTGGGCCAACACTTTTTTCTTATTATTTTATTATTTCGCTTAACATATAACTTGGCCATCTCCCCAGCTACGACGTCCTTACTATTATAAGAACTGATATATTCCCAATTTTGGATCGCCTTTCCTGGCATTTTCGCTCACTCTCTAAGAATCGTTTGTGAACATTCTTTGACTATTGCATTTGCTAACGAAATTGAATCTTTTGCGTATTCAGCGAGTAACGTTTCCCAAGTCTAATAAAGAAAAAAGACACATATAATTATTGCTGGGGTAGGTACGGCTCTAACCAAATTATTTTCGATTTTCATCAACTTTGATATGTCTTCTGCACACAGTAATAGTTATACAGAGATTCGATTTACAATTTTGGAAATGACGCAGATTTGAGAAAGTATCAAATTATGTATAAATTAAATGGGTAGCTGGAATATCTACATAGAAACAGTTTAAAGCTTAAATACACAAACATCTTTACATAGTTCCACAAACGCTCCCAGTGCCCCCAAAGGCCGATCAAAGTGGTCACTCACAAGAGGTCACTCAATGTGAATGTTTCCAATGTTAAAATAGCAGCAATTTGTTTGTCATAAAATCGTAACCGACAGTGTGGACACGTAATTATCCAACCATTTGTACGCCCTACAACAAATCAACCAAAGAGTTGGATAAAAAGGTGGAGATTCCATACACAGTTGACAATGAAGACGATCACTAATTTTTAAAGATGCGCTTTTAAACTTTCTGTTGTTGTGAACACATATGGGGCTAGCCGGTCAAATGACGGGTGTCTAAAGTTCTCCGACATAACTTACAATGTAGCTAAACCTGAGAGTTATATCAACGTATTAACAGGAGCTTCAGTCTGTAATAGTGATATTGGAAGACGGTACCAGCACTATTAGCCTCAGCCACTGAGATTACCTAAAAACTGCCTGAAGATATTTTTGGTGCAACATGAATTTCTTCATTCTTTGGGATTATCTCATGAACATCAAAGACCTAATAGAATCTGGGATAATATAAAGACAGCAGCATGTTCTGACATCAAAAATGTAATAAAGAATGTACAACTTACAACTTTACAGACAATTCAAAGAGCATTATGCATTATCCAAGTGACGAATTTAGTTGCAATAAAAAGCCAACTATATTGAGCCGAAATAAAAAGGTATTGACACCAAAACATTTGTGACGGCAACCGACATCAACAAAATTATAATACATTGCCGATGTAAGATATATCCTGTTCCAGAAATAAGCAATTCACACAAACTAATTTCTAAATTGCCAATAATATTAGTTATGGGGGATATGTTACTTCACTGATTGATAAGTTTATGCGCATTACCAGTCGGCTTATAGTTTCTGGCTGTATTTGCTTTACCGGTAGTCAAATCATTCTGCGTTCTTTTTTAATAAAAGAGCTGAACAGTCTGCGACTTTTTTGTTTTGGCAAGATAAACAGAATGACCAGGAAATAATTTCTTAAATGTTCAGTTTCTTGTTTGAGTTTGTTTGCTAACTTTTAACCCAAATTTAGAAAAATATTTTCATTGAAATACCGATCAAATTTTTGTTAGTTATCTTAATCTTATTTGTGAACTTCTTTGAATTATCAGGTAGATATTTGATTTCATTCCATGAGAATCAGTTGTAGCGCTTAGTTTAATATTATTGTTTATCTAGAGACTTTCACTTCTAAGTTTGAGTATATATTTTTCGAAAGACTCTTAGAACTCTATTTCCAACAAGATGGCGGTCATCCACACTACGGGACAATGGTACATAATTGGTGGGACAACACATTCACAGATCCTTCAATCGGCGGCCGAGAACCAGTAGAACTCTTAACTGACCAATCACTCACTTTTCATCTGGTGTGTGTCGAACAATGAAGTTTGATAACCATATTATACTTCTTAAACACATTAATTGGCCAGAACCGGGTTGACAGCTTGAGTACCTTTTATAACAAAACAGGTTTCCAATTTCTTTGTTTTGTCAATATCTTCAACGTTTTCTTTCTTAATACAAAATTGACATTTTATCGTACTCAGGCAATGATTATGGCTGGCACATGAGGCCCAACAAAGGCAAAATAGCTGTCCAGGGCTATCATTTTTGAGTTAAAGAACAAGAAACTGATCAGTGATAGAAATCTAAATTTTATTACATATATACATAAATTGTCCAATACAAGAATAATGCATTTAATTAGAAATTCTAATGCCTTTATACAAGAACCTAAAATAAAATAAAATAGTGTTGCTGCAACCTAAAGCCATTTAAAAAAATGTTTTAATATATTGTAATTATGCTTATAACTATTAACTATAGGTGTACAGTATAGATGTCCAGTATATTGAAATTCTCTTGTATGTATGTAGCTAAATACATCCAATGCAAATGCTACAACCTAATGCCATTTGTAAAACTTTTAAAAGTATATTGTAATTATGCCTGTAACTATTATTATGGGCAATGCAGGACTTACTTTGTGTGAATGGTTTATTTCTGGGACAGGATATGTCTTACATCCGCAGTGTCTTCTAATTTTCTTGATGTCTGTTGCTGTTATAAATGTGTTTTCTTTCAAAGGTTCATTATTTCGACTCACCATTGTTGCCTTATTATTGCAACTGAAATAGTTATCTGCATATTGCATAATGCTCTTTGTATCGTATCCAAAATCGTAAGTTGTACATCCTTTGCATTTATCAAAGTTATGGCAACCTTCGGTTTTAATATTTTGCCAATTTATTTTGATATACTCATCACGATCGGGTCTACTTTGCTCATGATAAAATCCCAAAGCATGAAGAAATTCATGCTGCACTGAATAGGTATTCATGCAGAAATAGTGCAATTTCAGTGGCTGTGGCTGAGTGTTGCTTGGTACCCTTCCAATATGACTCACACAGACTGGAGCTCCTGTCAGAACCTTTACAAAACTCTCAGGTTTAGGTTCTCTATTAGTTATATCGACAAATTGCAGACATTGGTCATTGGTTCGACTAGACCCAGCCGTGTCCACAAGAACGGAAAGCTTAGCAAGTGTAACTTTGATAAATGGCCGATCACCTTCATTGTCCACTGTATATGGAATTTCCACGTTGCTATCCAACTTTCTGGTCGACTTGTTAAAGTTCCATTTGAATTCTGTCACTTCTGCGAATTTGTATCCTTGAAACATTTGTTGGTCCTTTTCTAGAAACATCATATCATCTATCTTGCTTGGAAAGTCTTTGTTGACATTGTTAGGACATCCGCATGGCCTTCTGACGCCAAGCCGTACAACACCAACACATAGCCATAACTGGAGAATAACAACTTGAATAAAATGTTCATTTAAACTTAGTTTCATGATGATTAAAAACTATACAATTTCACAGTAAAATATAAATCTCTCGAGTGATACAGATATTCTTTTTGCAAATTATTCAAATCAAAAAATGTTGTTGGCTCTTCCAGTAATCATCTCTTGTTTGAGAATAGTTGATTTTTTTACAAAATTCCATAGAGTAATTATATGATATATTGTGCCCGTTGCCTTAACCCTCATCTCCCTGAAATGTATTACTACGGAAATGTGGTCAAATTAACGCCAGAGAAATAGAGCTATTTGATTCAGCCACATTAATTTATTGAAACTTTAACAAGCAGTATTGCTGTTTATAAATGCGCACATCGATCACTAACCGTAAGTCAATTGTGTAACTCGGTTATGCATAAAGTTCGCATATTATAGATCCATGATCAGTGCAGTTTGGTTCCCACCCTACAATCCTAGTTTTGTACTCACAATGTGCATGGGCCTCTCGAAAAGGCATGTCTTCCAACATGGCAGAAACTAGGTCCGCAGTATCAGCATCAACCACACAGATCTTGAAGCTGGTGCGGTGATTTGTTTGGCAGCCCATCCATTGTGAATCCCTAAATGTCTCATAACGGCTGCGCATCTCGGTAGCCATCAACTGTTTTGGTAGAAGATCTAGAAAAAGACGACGCCATTGCTTTTTCTAAGACCCCGGTGTCTGTCGCTGTTTTAATGATATTTGACCACGGCTGTGATAGTACGGTAACCAACCACCTGTCAGTTTTGTAGGTCAGTCTTCGTTTACAGTTTTTGTTGACTTTCTGGAGAGTCTGATCAGCTGCAGTCTCTTCTGCTATTTGTTTAAATTGACCGGAGAAACCTGTGTTAACGTACACACGGTATACTCAGCGATCCAATTTTATAGAGATATTAAGTTGTGTGATGTGTTCAAAAGAAACAGATATACTTTGATAAAAATATACTACTTTTCAATATTACTCCCAAATGATAGCCCAGGACTGCTGTTTCAGCCTTGTTGGGCCTCATCAGCCAGGCATAATCACAGCCTGAGCAATATAAAATATTCGTATATTGCATATCAAAGCATAGAAGTGAAGAAATTTTGCCAATTTTTCATAAGAAAAGAAAAATAAGAAGATATTGACAAAAATGATTGGAAGTTTTTTTCATAGGCACTCACGCTGTCAAAGCAGGTCTTGGCCAAATAATCTGTTTAAGTGTAATAATAAAAAAACAAGTATACTTTGATAAAAATATACTACTCTTCTATATTACTCGCAATTGATAACCCAGGACAGCTGTTTCGGCTTGTTGGGCTTCATCAGCTAGCCATAATCATTGGCTGAATAATATATAATGTTCGTAAACTATGAAGGTTTATTTTATGTGAACACCAGGTACTAGCGATTTAACATACACAAATTTATCTATAATCCAATATTAATACAACATCAAATGACTCCACTTGTGACAGGGTTATATGTAAAAATGTTTCATCTAGACGTCTTGGTACGATCTCGTTAGCAAGATGGTGTGTTAAAGTAGCATGGTAATAAGATGGCAACAGCATGGCACCAAAGATGCCGTCAGTCCAAATTATCATGGCTCACACCGGGTAGTAAAACTGTATCCACGTTCTTGTGAATGCCTCAAAACCGTTACTTTAAACTTGCAATGAAAGATGGTCTCCTCCAAAAGGTTGCACGCAACAGAAGAAGCCCCAAATAGACATGACAAGTAACCTTGTTGAAGATACAGGATACTCACATCAATGAACTCAAGAACACGGTTGTTGATCAGAGCAATTAGCTGCTCATTATGCTTTCGGATACGGGCGGAAGTAAGTATGAACCTACTTGGAATTTGTTAACAAAATACAATTTATTACAATCCCGTTATATTACAATTAACAGTTATATTGTCCTCCAACTGCTAAGGTTTATGTAGGCAATACAATTGTCGATAAAAAAGTCAGAAAGGTTACTCCAATGGCAAAAACCAGCAAGCGCAACATAATTTGAATAATGATTTCATGTGCCAAAGTTCATTGCTCCTATCTAAAACAGTGGGAACGCTGTATGATTAGTACTCTCTGATTTGAACTAACAAACGACATATCCAACACACAGAGTTTCATAAATTAATACATAAACCGTTTACCCGCCAACGTTCCAATATTGGAACATAATTTCAAATGTACATTTAAGTTATTACAAACTATATTTTTAAACTTTTCTTTTTATAACTTTATTATTCTCTATATATAAATTAGTAATCTAAATGCAGGAAATATATACAAATAATTGAATGTCAGTTATCACTTGGTAAAAAAATATCAATTTTTTAGTATTTTCAACTTTCATTTTTGATAAATTGTTTTGATGAAAATTAATGCCTAAATCGTACATTCAACATCTTATCACAAAGTATAATGTTAAATTGAATAATATGAATATAGTTAGTACATATGGAGAATGAGTTAAATATGTATGTTCCAACGTTGGCGGCTAGAGTGTTGAATATAAACATGTTTATAATCACTTACATTCGGGCATTATTGACTTTGTGTATTATAAAGGGAGAGATCTCTGGTGGTTCATATGTTAACTCCTATCCAACAACTTATTGTTTTAGCCAATCAAATTACTGCGTGTTGCATCTACTGATTTATAGTCTACTTCTTCATCTTTCAGTTTTGATTGTACACATAAGAGTATTTTGATTTCATTTTAGACTTATTTATTTAGACTTATTTAGGCTTATTTATTCATTATTATTTAGACATTCTAGAAAAACTCTATTGTTTATTATCGTAATTTTCTTCATTTATCAATAATTAATTATGAAGAAACAAGTATTCTTAACATTACAAGAAGCTGTAGACAGAATATTAGAATCGGACAATGAGGACGAAGATATAGAAATTTGCATGCTGCATCCTGAAGAAAGTGGAGACATAACATATCAAGAACATGTTGGTATGTATATTTCATTGTTTATCTGTCCGTACAATACATTAGTACATTTATATTAACAGAGAAAAAAACACAAATACATTATGATTCTTATTATAGTATAATATATTATTATTATTTTCTTTTTTAGATGATGAAAACTTCCACAAGATGTTACAGGCAATATTGAGTTGGTATCAACAACAAATAATCATGTACCTTCACCTAAACCCAAACGAGCTCGTGTGTATTAAGATGGAAGAAGAGTGATGAGTATGATACTCCTCTAACACAAAACTGTCCTAGAAATTTGGTAGATTCTCGTCCTGATCTAATTGAACTAACTCCAGGTGAACTATTCAAACTATACATACATGACTCCTGAATATGTTGGAACTATTGCTGACTATACAAATCGTTATGCTCTCCAAAAAAGTACAGATTTCCGGACTATGCCAAACGAAATATACA
>JAUYWI010094175.1:0-12012 GCA_034780595.1 Parotoplana pacifica | reverse complement strand
TGTCATTGTCGGCAGCTTTGCTATCTCTTTTGGCCATTTCAGTCAATTCGGGATACAGCTTGAGATTCATCGTAACACAATTCCATTGGTTTCCTTCGCAAAGTGTTGGCGAAAGTTGCAGTCATTTGGTGGGCTACTGTATGAATTCAGCCATCCCGGTACCACCCGGCGGCGAACTGCTTTGGTACCGCCCTCACTAAGTGTATTGCAAAGGAAAGTAGCTTGCTGATTTCTCTGGTATGTAGGTATGTATAATAAGCTTACGTCAATATAAATTTAAAAAAAGCTTAAAAGAAAACTTATTTTTCCGGTCACCTTGTATTCCATAAGTATGTTTATATATAAAAATTGCCGCATGAAATGTATTTATATTTTTCAAAATCTAGTGTGACCGATTGCTAAAAAGAAACCGCCAAGTTAAAAGGCCGACCAGGTGAAGAATGTTACGGAACACTAATATTATTATTAATATTGGAATAATAAAACTGCAGTGTATATGACGTGATTTATTTTGTTCTTGAAATTTAGTAGTACCGATTTAATGGTAAGTATTAAAATGATCTAAATCTAAAATATTGTTTTCGGAACACATGATAAAATGGGCAGTTAATTTTTTTTGGACAAAATATTCTATTTAATGCTCCTAATTCGATATCATTATTGTTAAGATATCATTAATCAAAGATTGAGAATGATGGCTACCCCAACCTCCCAAACGAAAAACATTGAAAAGTCAAATAAGAAATTAATAGTTGTAAAAAATCATCTACAACATCGGGTACTAACTTCTACTGAATTGCATACATTTTATAAACAATCAGACAGCTCCAAAATGTGCAAATGTAAATGTGCTTGATTAAATCATAGGGTACGTAGTTTAATGATCTAAATGGCATTTTTTGCTGTCAATAACAATTATTTCATAGAATTCTTAAATAGAGTAGACTTATTATGGCTACCGTGAAAGGTACAACACTTTTACTTTTTCATCATTTGTTATATTACAACAATTATCATCTCTATTAGTTAGAGTCATTCAGCTTTTCAAGGCAAGTTACCATAGAGCAAGGTACACGCCCCTACTTTATGCAAGTTACTATTCATTTTAAAACTTACTATAGAGAGTTAATATGTAGGACATAGATATTTAAAATTTTGCAATATTGCCATTGTTAGTAATTTTTTTATAGTACCAAGATGAGCTGCTTGTTAGTACCACCCATAGAGTACGTATGTATACTCTATGGTACCACCATCTATACAAATGTCAAGTGTATGTATATGATGATGATGCGCTATTTGTATTATAAATAATTGGATGCATAACTTTGTAAGAATGAACACCTACATGAAATTTTAAATGTACATACCTGTTGCACATATTTCATTTAATAAATAATTGTAGTCATTAACCACTTTTCATTTCTGTAACTTTACAATTCAAACTTTATCGTATTATATTATTGTAAGGTCATTCATGCGTTTACTTCAGCTCATCTATCGCAATATATATAAGCAGGTCTGTGATTTTAATTTCACATCTGTTTTTCTCTTTAGTTTCAAAACCGTAAGTTTTTCTGTATGTAAATAATTTAGCTTTATTTGAAACTAATAGATGTTCCTTTATTGATGTCTATGAAATATATTGAAAAAAATTGAATTTATTTTACACTGTTTAGCGATTTTCAATTAGGTTAGAAATATAATATTATTGTATAATTTTATTTTAGAAATTTATAGTTATTAATCAATTTTAAGAATGGCCGATGCTGCTCTAACCGAAGTGTTTAAGAACCGACATAGTGATGGGAAGGCAACAGTTCAGAATGTTAAAGATTTCTTCAAGTGCACTGGTTATAAAGGAGATATCGATGTAAGTTTTAAATCATGTGTTATACATTTCGAAGTATAGGCATACGTATTTCATAGAATTCAACTAATTGCATCGAAAATCATATTAATATTTTTTACATTTAGATATAGTTAGTGTTTTATAACTTTGTATAAATTGTATTTCTCTAACTTTAGGAATTTGTTGGTAAATTTGATGCAAACAAAGATGGCATCGTAAGTCACGAAGAATTTAGCAATCAACTGAAAAACATGTCAGAAAGAAATAGAAAGTATGACTTTTATTTCTATAAACTTATGTTTCAACTAATTCTAATAGAAAACTGAACTTCAATTTTACGTTTAATTATTATAACATTGGAAATACGAATATGGAAAAAAATTTCTGTTTCAAATATTATTTTTAAAAATTTAGTAAAATTTACATTCGATTATTTTGTTTTGTTTATATAATCCAATCAGGTAACTTGAGGAAACTTTCTTTTTCTCAACTTGTAAAATTAATTAACTATTTAACATTTATGTGCACTTTGTAGTCGATATGATGGTGTGTTTTGCATGTACCAGCTGGCTGATGACAATGAATCCAAATGCGTTGATGTGGAAGAATATAAGAAGTTCTGCTCAGATACTAAACTGAGCGATGAAAAAATCAAAGAAATGTTTGCAAATGTTGATAAGGATAAGGATGGAAAATTGGACTTCTGTGAATTCCTTAATTTGTTTTAGTAAATTAGGAAATGAAACTATTGAAAGTATTTAACTTGTAAATTTTTCAATTTAAAAAATATATTTATATAGTATTATAAATAGATACTATGTCAAATAGTAAAATTATTCTAATTTGTTTATTTAGTACCTATTTAATTAATAAATTGATCTTCTAATTATTTATTTTTATTTTTTAAGTAATTAAAATATATAATTTGCAACATGTGTGTATTTTTATTTTAGCACTAGTTAGAAAACGAAAATAAAATCAATTAAGAAAAGATTTTGTCTAAAGTACAAAATAAATTAAAACAAAAATTATAAAATTATGGTTACATTGATAAATGAATAAAATGTACAAACCCTACGGTTTTAGTTGCAAGTAGTAGGTATAAGTAGCTACATATATGTAAAATCTTCTTAACATAATACTACATTTTTTGTTAAATTTTCTATAAGCTAAAATAACTAAATTTAAAAAAAAATAATAGATAGAACTTTTATACTTGGTGTTATTATAGTTACCTATAATGTTTCAATTAAAAATGTGAACTTTGAAATTGACGTTCAGTGACATTCAGAATTTTACGTTATAAAAGGAAGTTAAAAAATGGACTTCAAAATATATACATTAAGCACTTATATTGATCTGCTTTGTGAAGAGTGTTACATTAAATAATGATACTTTTTAGAATCTTAAAATGAATTGGTATTTTAATGAATGTCGTAAAAGTGAAAATCTGTGATATAACCATCCATCCACTTTCTTTTTCAATGCTTATTCAAAATCTCATTTTTGTTTACTCAATAAATTAAAATGCAAAAGTTTCCAATGGTTCTTTACTCGTAAAACAAAAAGATCCTACTTTCAAAATACCAACTCATCCTGATATAAGTGTCTTAATGTAACTCTCATTCATTTAGACAACGTATAAACTAGCGGTTAATTTCTCATATTCTAAATGATATTTTATTAGATTTAGTCAATCCCAAACATTGTCTTTCGGTAAGTATTATGCTTTCGTAAATTATAAAAAAATAAAATAAAGGTAAAAAATGTGTTTGCTCAAACCCTAAAGGCTAGACAGATGATTGTTTTACATAGTAAAACCAATATATTTTGTACATGAGTGTAGTTTAATATCCCTAACTCCCACGTTCAAATTTACTAGTTACGCCCCCACACTCCTGTAAAGTAGGTTATCCCTATGTTAGGCATGTCCAAAATTGTTTTTTTTCAGAAGCGGGACTATCATAATAAATTCGATGGAAACTGATTTAGAACTTAGTTTGATAAACATACGTAATTAGGAAAATCTAAATGAATGTCGTTTTTCATGATCTTCCTACATATTTTAAATTGTCTTTCATCTTAAAATAGAAAAAAAAAACATTGATGGTGTACATCATTTATTGCAATAAAAATAGAAAAATTTAAATTAGGTAAAATTAGGTAAATTAGGTAAAATTAGGCAAAATATAATTTAGGTACAATGAATTTATTAAGTTGTTACAAATTTTGTTATAATATTTCACTATTTGAAATGTACAATATACCAGCGGGAAGATCGTGAAAAGAAAAGAAAGAATGAGATTGATATAAGTATACAACTAATGATTTTAAAATTTTTATACAACTGTCCAGTGGCATCAGAATTCAAGGTTTTGTGAATATATTTTACTTAATCGGTTTTAGTTTTTGAATTGCATCTTTATAATATTTTGTAAAGATCTCAAGGAAAATAAAATTCGATAAATTTTAGGTAATAAACACTGACGATTTTCAAAATTTCTGTTTAATCTTATACAAATTTGAGGTCAAATCAGACAAACTTAAATTTTTCTCTGTTGGTCGTCATTAATTTAAAAACAATGTAATTCAGTTTTTCTTGCCTACAAATGTCAAATTTCAGCTTTATTTAATCCATAATTTTTAGGACGTTGTGTAAAATATGTTGAAGAAACCTTTTTATCAAAAGTTGATAAATTTTAAGTACCTAAAATGTGATGTCAATTTGAAACTCATCTATGTGTTTTACAATTAAATTAATTGTTTATTAGTTTATCTAAAGTTTCTACATTCTCTAATAGGTCCTCTGCTCCAGCACCACCTATTGTGTTATAAGTTTGCAAAGATTTAAAAACTGATATGCCAGGTAAACATTAGACAAGTAAAATGTTTCAAGGCCAGATTTAAACACATCAGAAGAAAGTTGAGTACCAAATAATTTAGTAGGTACAATATGGAAACTTCTCATGGTTGATTAAATGCATGATGTATTTTATGAAGCAGCTATTTTACTAAAAATTATGCTGATGATGTGTAAAAATGTCAGTTTGTCATGTAGGTATAATACGCTCGACTTTCTATCACTTATGTATAGGTATTCAAGTATGTCTTGCTACTAATAAAATGTTGGCAGCTACCTACATATAATTTTGCAGTTTTTCTTGATAAGTAACAAACAAATGATACCTAGAACCGTGAATTTATGTATTGATAAGCGGCGCCATAGGACTTCTGAAAATGGTCAAATTCGTACTATTAAACTATTAACTACTAAACTATTAACAAATAAACTATTAACCAAATTCAGTTACTAGATTTTCTTTTACAATGTTAAAGTATGTGCAAATTAATAGAAATTGATTAATTGTAGTTTTTTATCCTCAGACTTAGCCATTTTTCTAAATTTGTTTCTTCTTTCTTTCATTTGTTCTTTTCTTTAAACATAGTAATCTATTATTTTTGTTTTGGGAGAACTAACCATCATTTAGGTCTTTTTGGATAATTTCATTTTTAATAGCGAATTCTTAAGAATATTAACATAAAATTACATGAGCTTATAATACTGAAATAAGTTTTTAAATTTATTTCAACACTGCTGGATTAGATATATAAAATAAACATTCATAAATACATTTTTTATTGTTGTAATTAATTTATCAAAACCGGATTATAATTCTAAGTAGTACTTGAGAAATTTGTATTTTTGAATAAACACTTTTTAGAATTCTAAAACATGTATATATTTAAAAATTACCTAAAACTTCGCGTTTTCAATTAATTTTACACTATGGGGAAGCTTGTCTCAGAATAAAAATCCCGTTTTGATAAATTAATTTCAACAATAATATGTAATTATGATTGTTTATTTTATATCTTAGATACGAATATATAATCCAGCAGTATTGAAATAAATTTAAAGACTTATTTAATTGTTTAAGGTCATGTAATTTTATGTGTGTTATGTACAGTACTTTAATTTTAGAAATTTGGAAATGCTTGATTGTTTTAAGTTAAAAAATCAGTATGTCCGATATGATTCTGTGTTTGAAATGTACAAGTCTGCCGATAGAAATGAATCCAAATGCGTTGTTGTGGAAGAATTGAAGAAGCTCTTCAAACATAGGTTTAATGCGACACCGACCGATGACAAAATCAAAGAAGTAATAGCAAGAGTTGATAAGGATAAGGATGGAAAATTGGACTTCTGTGAATTCCTTAAATTGTTTTAGTAAATTAGGAAATGAAACTATTGAAAGTATTCAACTTGTAAATTTTCAATTTAAAAAATATATTTAAATAGTATTACAAATAGATACTATGTATGTCAAATAGTAAAATTATTCTAATTTGTTTATTTAGTATTTAATTTATAAATTGATCTTCTAATTTTTTATTTTTTAAGTAATTAAAATAATATTTTGCAAAATGTGTGTATTTTTATTTTAGCACTAGTTAGAAAATGAAAATAAAATCAATTAAGAAATGATTTTGTCTAAAGTTCAAAATAAATTAAAACAAAAATTAGAACAAAATTATGGTTACATGCATTGATAAATGAATAAAATGTACAAACCTTACGGTTTTAGTTGCAAGTAGTATAAGTAGCTATATGTAAAATCTTAACATAATACTACATTTTTTGGTTAAATTTTCTATAAGCAAAAAAAACTAAATTAAAAAAAATAGATAGAACTTTTATACTTGGTGTTATTATAGTTACCTATAATGTCTCAATTAAAAATGTGAACTTTGAAATTGACGTTCAGTGACATTCAGAATTTTACGTTATTAAAGGAAGTTAAAAAATGGACTTCAAAATACATTAAGCATTTGTATTGATCTGCTTTGTGAAGAGTGTTACATTAAATAATGATACTTTTTAGAATCTTAAAATGAATTGGTAAATTGATAAATTAATTTCAACAATAATATGTAATTATGATTGTTTATTTTATATTTTAGATACGAATATATAATCCAGCGGTATTGAAATAAATTTAAAGACTTATTTAATTGTTTAAGCTCATGTAATTTTATGTGTGTTATGTACAGTACTTTAATTTTAGAAATTTGGAAATGCTTCATTGTTTTAGTTAAAAAATCAGTATGTCCGATTGACTTCGAATTTGATGTGTGGATTCACTAGAAACCCACTCTATTTTTTAAATATTGTTGATTTAAAAAATCTATATTTTTGGCTAAGATCAATTAAATGGCTCAAAAATCCTAATGAAACATCCTATCTGTCTTAAATTTGAGATTTAGAATTACAAAGGCATTACAAATAATGTGCTAGGAAGCAGGTTTATTTTAAAACAAGAAGCTAGCTAGACCCAAAAGAACTGATCATATATGACAAACAAATTTAATGCATTAGCAAGCAATCAACAAAAACGGAGGACATGGACCTACTACTAAGGCAGAACATATATTTATGGTAGGTATGTGTGATATCCCATGATTTCTATGGTAACTACCTACAGGTGAGTGTAAAGTTTTGGTGGATTTATAAAAATTTGTATTGCAACGAAACAGTCAGTTATCATTGTTATCATTGTCCGTTAAGTACTTGAAGCAATCTCCATTATTTTCTATGCATTTTCTCCGACGGCAGGTAGTTTCTGTATCCAATCATTGACAACTTGCATGATTTGCTGCTGGTTTTCACATGTTTTACCTTCTAGTGTGCTCTTTAAAGGTGAGAATAGAAAGAAATCAGACATTGCCAGATCGGGCAAGTTGTAACTTCTGAGTCGTTTTCAATGCTGTGTGAATAATGAATGTTGTGCGCACAATCAGTAATTGCTGTTCGAATTAGATTTAACCACAGATTAATCGCACACAGAAATCATAGACATCTAATATCGATTTCTACATATTAGTTACATTTAAAAATCGGCCAAATCTTTTTACACGCACCTGTATACACTTATGTATACAAATTAAACTATTTCACAGTTTTTCTGAAACAAACTTTGATCATATTACTTTCAATAAAACCAAAATTGGTTACATAAATTATTTGAACACATAAACTGAAAATTTTATTTAGGTGCTTTTAAGAACAAAATGTAGTTATCAAAGAATAAAGTAAATATAATATCAGTTTAAAATTAAAGATATAGGAATTAATAAATTATATAAAATTACAGCCTGAAATTTGTACAAAAATCATAGGTAGGTAATTAGACAAAAATATGATTTAAACATTTATTAAATTACAATTCTGTATTTTAAACATTTTAATAGGTATACATCTGAAGTTGCATTTATTTTGTCAATGACATTGGACCCTACCATCTTTTATATTACAAAACATTTATAGTAATGCTTTTATTAATAAAATTAAGGTTTCTTATACACAAACATGGCATCTCTGATACTAATCACAAGAAAGATCTCTACCATCATAAACTTAAGAAATTTATAACCTTATTTATGTAGGTAGAAAAACCATAAACCACTTGTAGATTTCGATACCATGTCTAACTTTCTCATCATTTATTAACTGACACGTCAAGTCTGTAAAGATTCTTAATACAATACATCGGTACATATTTGCATGATGAGAAGAAACAAGTTTAAATTAAAAATAAAATGCTATTTTAGTATTAAAAATCTATTGATTGTATGTATTTATTTTTTATGATAAAGATATGTTCTTCACAGATTACGTCTATGTAAAGGACTAAAACCGTAGAACCCCCTCCATCAGGATTAAAAAATGATTGACTTAGTAATCCACGGGGAACAAACATTCCTCTAAGAAAAATGGCACTACCAGGACACCCCAACATAGGAACCATTATCAATAAGATAAAAAAATTTAATTCCAGTTTCCAAGATAATTTTATTGATTCCACCCCCTCCCCCCTTCGGCAGTATAAAAAATATTGACCTCTAAAATACCTGAGAAAAAATGGTATTTTGCCTACAACCGAACAAAACCAGTTAAATCGATTGAAAACACAGTACATAAAATTGGCGTTGTCATAGTTTCTACCGCAGCCAATGGTAGTAGCACTGGGGCGCTGGCAACAAGCTCAAGGGGGTCAATTTAAAGTAATCAGATAGAAGGACTGTTTCTTGTGTTAGAGACCAGATACAAAAGGGCTGTGCAGCGACATATTCACAGAATAGACAAAAAGTGGTCCACTGCCAGAAGCCAATCAAAATTTGTCCCAAATTGATGATCCAAGGAAGCGTATTTCTCCAAAAGTTGTGTTGCGGTATAATTATCAAATATGAATTATTATTAGTATGTAAAAAATTCAATAGAAATAATTCAATAAGTACAAAACTTAATAAAGTAAAAAACACATTAGGTTTTAATTTATTAAAAACAAATCTAAAATTCCATACATTGTTTTTCCAATATTAAAAAACTAAGTAATATAGGTAACTTGAACTTTTCTATATATAAAAGAAAGGCACGAAATAGAAGATATAAAATATTAGTTTAAAAAAATGTCAGTTCTTAGAGATTTTTCTGTTCATGAACATATTGCATAAATTCTTGAAAACTAATTTGTCCATCATTATCTTTATCCCGAAGACTCATCCACTCGCGTAGTTGTTCTATCTTATAATGAGCATTACGTTGACTGAGAGCATTTTGAAGTTCATTAACGCTTATGAAACCAGATCCATCAAGATCCAAACTCGAAAATATTTGACGAAGTGTTACATTCCTAAAACAGATATAAAAATATTAGAATTATAGAGTGTTTCGTAAAAAACAGCAAAATTAATATCCAAAATTTCTATTTCTGAATATACTACAAATAATTGATACTACTGTCCAGAAAACATGTGACTTATTCATAACAATGCCGGGCCCCACATTTCAAGATTTACTCAAGACTTCCTACGAGGGTAAAATGTCAGACTGGTGAAGCAGGTACATACGATATTCCCTTGATACAAATCTATGTGACCGCTTAGTATTTTAACATCTAGAATCACTAAGAAACAGATTTGACTTCATCAACAGAGCCAAACTAGTTATGTTTTTGCGTGAACATTTGATAACATTCCATGCTCTAATAATGAAGAAAGCTTTTCAGAAACTTGGCAATGATCTGCAGTTAATTATTGAGAATGAAGGATATTATTTATGAACTTTTTAAAATTTTGTTAAATTTTGAACATTAAATGAATATTTTGTATATAATAAAAAAATCACATTTGGATATAATAATTTTTCTGTATTTTACGAACCACCCAATAGTTGGCAATAATATGGGGTGTTTTGGATCCAAAAAGTTTGATGATCTTATTTAAAGCATCAATTATCTATTCGCATGTTCTCTGTTATTTCCGAAGCTGTCGTCCCATATTAGCTGTGGTGTTCCATGCCAGATGCTCGTTCAAATAATTTGGTACATCTTTTTTCTCGTGAAACAATATATCTTTCCGATTCTCCAACTTCGAAAGACCATCCTGTCGCAGATATTTCTATCCGGACTGTAAGGTGCTTGCTTCAGAAGCGTGCAGATTCTGGACTGCAATAAATCTCGAGTGGCCTTCCTGACATGGGTGCGCACACAATTCTGCCATTGTATGGTATCTATGTCTGGTTTATTTATGCCCATAGTGAATTATAATGCTATAACTGAAATATCCACAAAGAAGAACTGCGACCATAACCACAGAATAATAATTCTACAGAGGTTCGACTCACCATTTGAGAAAAGTATCAAATTGTGTGTAAATTAATTGGGTATAAAATTTGATGTAAAAGAACACGATTATTTTTTCAGTAAAAAAATAATTACTATAAAACTGAAAACAAATTTATAAACAAAATTATGGTTACTAAATGCACAAAATAAATAACAAAAGACATCATAAATCTATAATTTATACAATTAGAATCAAATGAAAGCAGAAGTTGATAAACATATATCAATTACAAAATCTATCTACATAATTATTATTTGAATTTGTAGCTTCTATAAAATAAATAGTATAATTTACTTTATAAAATGGTAACAAAAGAAATAAGTTTACGTAACTTTTTAAATTTTTGTAATTAAAATTATATACTATTTTTATGCGACACTACGCAAATTTATCAAATAAACACGGAGTGGGTACTCTATGTATTGTTACTCTATGCCTAGAACTATCTTAAATTTTTAGCCCGCTGTGAGGCCGTAACTGGCCATACACTTTTTGACATGGGTACTCTAAGGATCAAGGACCCTTAGTTGCAATATGAGGTCAAATGATTCAGTCTTACATTGAAAAACAACCACCTGTCTAGTTCTTTGTATTGCTGCATGTAATAGGCACACTAGCATATCCTATCTTGAAATTAATTTATTTTTGATCCAAATAGAGAATAGTTCCAAATGTCTCCCATTCCAAGTGCTCATAGAGGTAGTAGATACAGAGGTTGCAATTTCGCTTATAATTTTATGACACTATTTTTTCGCATACATACCACACACAGATTAGGCAAAAAACATACATCAATACGGTCTAAAAACTTTTGTAAGCTAAAATCTAGTTAAGTACAAGAATTACATCAAAACTTAAAAAATCACATATTTTACAATTATATTCCTGTGCGCATAGAAAATGTATTAAAACCGTAAAAATAGTTTTTTTAAATTCTGGAATTGAGCTAGTTGCAGGTAGTGTTCATGTGTTCTGTTTTGCCACGGTCTCCCCTAATTTATAGCAATTTCGTAAATATTCAATATTCATGTTTGCATTGTTGACGACCAAATAGAAATGCCGACCGATTGTAAATCAGTCGAAACAAATATAAATAATTGAATTTTGTATTTTTCGTAATTATTTTAGAAATATTCGGTTTTTATACATTACCTACTTAGAATTGTAAAAGATATATTTAAAATTAAAATTTATGATTAACCAGTACATATGCATTTATATTTGGTCGATCAATTCTAAATCGGTTGGCATTTTCATTTGGTCGTCAACTTATACATTTATAGATAGAGAATCTATGTGTAAATCTATGCGAAAATACTTTTTTGGACATATCTTTTTTACACCTTAAAATTTTACAAGATATTTAATATTTACACCTGTAGTACGACTATAAACTGTTTCCTAATTCACAGAGTGGTAGAACCTTACCCCAGCAAGGGCCCTCTGGCTCAGGATTATGTCCCTACTGGAAGACA
>JAUYWI010094164.1:1362-12012 GCA_034780595.1 Parotoplana pacifica | reverse complement strand
GATGTAGAAGTGCTCAGAATGGAGAAAGAACGAGATGTAGAAGTGCTCAGATTGGAGAAAGAACGAGATGTAGAAGTGCTCAGAATGGAGAAAGAACGAGATGTAGAAGTGCTCAGATTGGAGAAAGAACGAGATGTAGAAGTGCTCAGAATGGAGAAAGAACGAGATGTAGAAGTGCTCAGATTGGAGAAAGAACGAGATGTAGAAGTTCTCAGATTGGAGAAAGAACGAGATGTAGAAGTGCTCAGAATGGAGAAAGAACGAGATCTAGAAGTGCTCAGATTGGAGAAAGAACGAGATATAGAAGTGCTCAGAATGGAGAAAGAACGAGATATGGCACTACTCAAACAAGAACACGAATTGAATGTCCTCAAATTGGAAGCCGAATCTCGAAGTAAGACATTTGTGTTTTAATAAAAATGAGTAATAGACATTTGACTCTATACGGCATAAGACATAATATTTTGATTCATCATATATGTATTATTGGAGGTCTACATAATACGTAATGGTAATTTGGATTGAGGTATGTTGAGCGGAACCTTTTAATTCTTACAAAGAGATACAAGATTTTAAATTTTATTCGAATTATTGTAAAACAACTTTTTATGCTTCACAAATTTGAAGTACATATTATCAGTACTATTTATAGATGGATTATTATTATTTTTTATACAAGTATGTCAATATTCAACATACTAAGGATAAAATATGTTTCTAACATATTTAGGTTTTCATGTGGTCAAATAACCATAAATACATTGTTATACGCGGGATATTTGTAAATAATCATTGTTGCTCAATTGGCTCCTATATGGCATATTATTGGATGTCTGCATTTTGACTCGATATATGGCTCTAGGTACTGTATGTTAGGCGGAACCTTTTAATTCTTACAACATTCTTTTAACTATTCGAATTATTGTAGAACAACTTTTTGTGTATCACTAATTGTATGTACAGATTATCAGGACTATTTAGAAACGGATTTTTAAAATATTTTACTACAAGTATGTCACTATTCAACATAGAATCACTGAAGATAAAATAGCCTAAAATACATTCTTATACGCGGGATATTTGTGATAATCATTGTTGCAATAAACGACCGCTAGCAATAGTCATAAAATAAAAGTAAATGTCAATGAATTAAAGTTATTCATGTTAACCAAAATATTACCTGGTCAAATACAAAAAAATAGTTTCTATACCATATTGTTGATCCTAGCAATAATCATAAAATCATAGCTGAATAATATGTTTGAGAACGTTAGTTGTTTCTATTTGATATCGTTTTCTGTGGCAACCACTGTTAAGTGTAAAGTTACATAAATGATATCTCATACACGTTAACTAAGATTGCATATTGCTTAAATAACTAGGCCTAAAATCATATACATATTTAAAAATAATACGTCGTTCTACCAAATAAATAGGTACAAAGAAAAAAAACCAAGACTGGTTTCTTTATTTTCATTTGGTATATATAGCAACAATATTTCAAATAAATGTAATTATTGATCGATATTTTATAGAATAATTAGTTAGAAAATTAAGTATTAAATATATTAATTATTTAGTAAATAAAATAGCATGTAGATAAATTAGATATCATGGTTTATTCTTGTTTTGAGAAATTGAAACAATATTTTCTACAAAATTAATATTAAATGGAGTACATTAAATACATATTTCAAATAGAAAAGCTTTCTAGTCTAAGTTACACGAATAAAAATATCCATTACAATTTAAAATAGTATAGGTTTGTTTATTAGTATGTTGCCTAAATGGTACAGCAGGTTTTGTCAAATTTAAAGTTTTGAATACCCAATACAGAGTAAACAATTGTAAGCTAATATTATAGTTAGGTAGACTAATAATTGAACCGTCTATAATTACGGGACATGTTTCACAACGATATTCCTAACATTTATAGATGTTACAATTTGTATATTTACAGAATTAAAGCAAGTACACGTACTGGGATAATGATCAAACAGTTACCCTGATGATGATATTTCCATAATTTTATTTTCAAAATAAAAGATATTTACAACTTATAATATAGAAATATCAGCCTTAGAAAACTTTATTAATTTTAGGTATAACTTTCTAAAGATCCACGCTAAAGTGTTTTGTGATATCGTAAGGATTGAATGACCTAGACTAATATTTATCAAAATTCACCTAAATTTATTGGCGTTTTATTCCCTTGTAGCATTACAAGATACTGAGAGACCAAATCCTCAAACAGAAAATGTTGAGAGAAATACGTTACCACCAGTCGATGTTGATCGAAATACGACACCCTCAGGCGACGTTGAGAGAAATACGATACCACCAGTCGATGTTGAGAGAAATACGATACCACCAGTCCATGTCGAGAGAAATACGATACCACCAGTCGATGTTGAGAGAAATACGTCACTATCAGTCCATGTCGAGAGAAATACGTCACCATCAGTCGATGTCGAGAGAAATACGACACCACCAGTCGATGTTGAGAGAAATACGATACCACCAGTCCATGTCGAGAGAAATACGTCACCATCAGTCGATGTCGAGAGAAATACGCCACAAGCAACAGCAACTAAACCAGGAAAACTGTGCGCAAACGAGAACATCATTCTTAATGTTCTATGGGTAATTATATTAGTTGCAACACTTTCAGGATTTGCATACGTTATTCATGATCTTGTAGTTCGATATCAAAGTGTTCCCTTAGCTCAAAACACTCAACAAAATAGTGTTCCCTTTATATGGCCTGATGTGACGGTTTGCAGTAACGCAAGGTTTGATTGGGATAGAGTTGCGGAATTTGCTAAGAGATCTGATTATTATGCACGTTTTCGATATTACGCTGTACTTCTGCTCAAAATTGGCTACTCCGCAATAGATAGCAATGCATTGGCACTTCAACACCTTAACTCTGAGAACACCACATTTATACCAAGTCCAAAAGATTTCATGCTACAATGCTTATTCAATGGAAAGGAATGCTCCTATCGAAATTTCACATTTCATCACCATCCTTATCAATTTGGATGCTACACTTTTACATTTAATAATCGTACAGTAGGGCAACTTGGTAAAGAAAATGGACTGAATCTAATTTTAGATGCAGGTATATTTCCTGTTGACTTCAGGAGATCAGGAAAACCTCTTTTAAGGTTCAAAGGTTTTGCAGTTTCAGTACATAATCCTGACACTCTTCCTGATTTACAAAATAATGAGATTCAAGCTCCCGTTGGCAGTGCAACTAATATAATGCTATCAGCAAAACAGATAATAACAAAAAACCGAACTGGTAATGAATGCATTGATAAAAGGTATTGGTCTAATGCTGTTGGTTTTGTCAATAAATATATTACCTCAGAAACAGACTGTATTGAAGAAGCAATTCAAAACGACGTTCTAAAGGAATGCGGATGTCAGGATCCGGAACGTTACAGAAGAAAAGCTGCCAATGACTCATCAGTTATTCGACATTCATGTTTGCAGTTTCTTACCGAAGTCTACAGCAGAGAAGTTGGTGGCAAATTTCGTGCACTCATTGATGATTTTTATAATCTTGGAGTTTCCAGTTTCGACAAATATATCAATAAATCAATTACAAATGAGACAAAAATAAAACAATTTTACAAAAAGTTGCTTTGCTACTACAGTCGATTGAAGGAACAACAGCAAATAAATGTCAGATGTCCAACTTTTTGCAATTCAACAATTTATGCAACATCATCAAATTTTAATAAGTGGCCAACCATCGTCCATGTACATACTTCTATTATAGATCTGTACAAACAACAATTTAGAAATGAAAATATTACCAAATCGAATATCAGCTCAATGTTGTACTTTTATTATACGGAATACAAAGCTACGAGCGACGGAATCATTAATTCTGACGGACGAAGTGGTATAAACAGCAAAGAAACTATGGAACTTCTAGAATATATGCATGATCGTTTCACAATGATTAACATTTACACCAAAAGGAATCGAATTCATGCTGAAATCGAAGAAGAGATCTATGGAATTTTTGCTTTGTTTTCGGATATCGGTGGAATCACTGGCATGTTTCTTGGGTTTAGTTTAATGACTATAAATGATCTTATCAGAGTTTTAGCTAGAGGAATAAAAAAATTTCGAAATTTCACACGTGAGTGAATTTTGATGTGATTCTTGTTTTCAGAGTGAAGGTAACAACATTCTCGCATCTGAATTTTGAACTGGGATTCGTTTAGCTTTATTTATCGTTATTTGCTAGCCTTAGTATCACCCATAGAGTAAATATAGCTACGTAGAGTATCCACTCAAACATTCTGAATGTATGCATCTGTGATTTTACAACTACTGACTAATATTGATACGCAGAATTCAAATCTTAATAATTTTCTCGCTAATATTTTGTGTTGATATATTTCGGGTTAAGTACTACTTATATGCAAAACTTAATAATAAGTAGCATGAACAAATTAACGTATTTTTAGAATATACATAACTATTTGAATTGTAAACCTTTGAAAAATTAATATTTCAAATAAAACTGTATGATATTTGATATAAAAGAAGACGATTATTTTTTCGGTAAAAAACAATTACCATAAAACTGAAAACAAATTTGATAAAATTACTAAAAGTAACTAAATGCTAAATATAAATAACAAAACACATCATAAATCTATAATTTATACAATAAGAATTAAATGAAAGCAGAAAATTAAAAACAGAAATCAATTACAAAATCTATCTACACACTGTTAAAACACCCGCTTTTGAACATAGAAATATAAAACGAAATCTGAACACAAGCTTACCTATTGTCCTCTGAGTAAGTTCACGATAAAGTGCTTTTTTATTCAACAAACTAGTGAAAAATAAAAACCTTTATATTCATAAGAAAATACTTATTTGTTGGAGAAATATGTCTAGTGCATCTAAAAACATAACTGAGAAGTTATGTTTAAACGATTTTTATTATGTTTTACGCGTTGGAAAGCGAAAATAGAGGGTTGCAGTACAGACACTACAGAAATATGTTAGCAATAAAAAAGGGGATGTTATAAACGCAAAATTTTATTATACAATGTAACAACATGTGCTCTCACATGTGAATAATGAAATCAAGTATCTAAAACATTATACAATTACCATTACTGTATAATTTTGATGATATAACAGCTAAATATATGCGTTAAATCGTGATGCTTCGATTTAGGATTCTGCGAAATACAGTTAAATACAGATTATAAACATAAACTATGACTTAGCGAACACGAAAAACATGTTATATAATAAGTATGAACATACTTGATTGAAGAACATAAATACAAGAAAGAAAATTTGCAATCTCTAATGAATTTCGACATTACAGACACTACTAAATTTCTGAAAAACCATCCAGTGTGTTGAATAATATTAGAGCTCAAAAAATCTTTCAATTTATATTTTATTAAAGTTATGTTTCTATAGCTATACATATTTAACACTGGATGATATTTCTTCCAGTCTGTAAAATCGGAAATAGCTATTCAAAAGTAAGAGTTCCTATAACGTCATGGCGGATATAAAAGGAACATATGAGCACAAATGCAACAATAATAAGTATAGGTATAAAAATAGAAAATAAGTTTTAAAAAGTACAGTTCCTTTGTCTCTTTAGTAAGAATATAAACAAATGTAACAGCGTTACAGACACTACTTTTTAACCAAGGATTCGTAATGACCTACATCATCTCCCAAATTGATATACTTGAGATAAATTGGTGGCTGGGAAAATTCCCTACCATACTCCATCAAAATGTTTCCTTCCTCATTGTAAACAGTAATTGGGGTCTGCAGAGATTTTGAAGTAGCCACTATTTCAAGTTCGCCGGGCATGGATACACAATTCGTCATGTGGGCAATCCGATCCTGTAAAGAAGTAAAGTGTGGTATATGTCTTGGCATGTCAGAATTTAAAATAGCAGGATTGTCGTTAATTGAATCGTATGTTGCATAATTTCTACACAGATAGTCAATTGTTGTTGCCCTGATCTCATCTGCCAATTTGGTTTCATTTACATTGAGCCTTCGATTAAATGACACACCATTCTCGTTCCTCTTTGTCCATTGTAGGCCATAATTTTGTGAAATTGCTATGCTTCTAAAAAAACATCGGCCATCTGCATTTGTAGAAATCGCTGTCACTGAAGTATTGTTGAATTATGAAGGTAAAGAAATAATAAAGTCAAAAAGGAAAATCAGTTATCCAAAAACCTTATACGTTGTTTAATAATTAAAATTAATATATGTCTAAATTTCAAAAGGATACAATTCCTGCATGGCTCAGCAGTCTTAGTTGGAATGAAACTTTCAGTCGGAGTTGGAATGAAACCTGCAGCTGGAGTTGTAATGGAATCTGCAGCTGGAGTTGGAATGGAACCTGCAGCTGGAGTTGTAATGGAATCTGCAGCTGGAGTTGGAATGGAACCTGAAAAATGAACTTTATGTTAAGAAAATAACATTTAGGTAAATTAGAAATAAATAGAATGAATTATCATTATGCATATTTTCATAAAAGGATACTTTCTTTTTTGCTAATTTTCTTAAAACTTCTCAAGTCCCAGTTGTTAACATATTCATGATTGAGACACGGCAGCACATTTCTGCAGCCTTCACATAGACACGACAGATTACGAACTTTCAGCTGATATTCTTTCTCTGTTGATTGAACACAGTGTAGCTTCCTTGTGCCAAAGAGGGTATGAATTTTACCTGATGGTTCATCCCTAGCAATTTGTGATACAAAATAAAACTGCCTTAACGATAGACATCCTACTCCAGTTTGATAAATCAATTCGTTCTTAGACAGCTTTTCTTCACAATACTTAAATACGTCGTGTGCAGTTGCAATGACCTGTATACCACTTACTACTGCTCTAAAGCAAGCATTTTTCACTACTGCCCCCAGTCCATCACAAACGGACTTTCCATGACTAGTTTCAAAGAAATGTCTCTCGAAATTTCCACTGCGCAAACTAATGTCTGAAAACGAGTTTTTGCCCTTATATTGAGCTGCGCATCCATCAGTCCATTCTTCAATCTTGGTTATGTCAACATTATTCTCTTCAAGTGTAGAAAAGATTTGATCCTCAAATACCTTAACTGCGGCTGAATCGTGTGTGATGTCTTCGCAGATAACAATTATAGAATGCTTGACCAACATCTCTTCATTGTCAACAGACTTCTTGTAGTAACACATAGAGGGGTGGACTGTTACTTGGTTTTGATAAAAAAATCCAGACTGTACTTCACTTTGAAAACAACAACGGTAATTTTCACTAAAATCCATAATTATGATTACTTTCCCAAGATGCAAATTTGTTATGCTATCTCTTAACTGTTTCTGTTGCCATTTTGCTCGGAAAATATGTCCAGGGTAATTGATTAACGAAGCTTCGAGATCTTTTTGAAAATCATAAAAGTTAGTATTTTTTTGAATGCACGATACAATTCTCTTCTCTTTATCAGCCTTCTTTATAATAATCGGTTCCCATTTGTACCACATAATTTCTTCATCAGAAGATTTCTCACTAATTGCATTCAAATGTGTTGTCAATACGTGTGGTCCACAATTACTGCACTCCCTATTTAGGCAAGATGCTTTGGGATACAGATCGTATTTACAAAGTGTCATTTCAGATAAGGTGCATTTAGTGATTTTAGTGAATACTTCATCTTCAATCTGTAGTTTTTTTTGCATGCTTTTGTATTGCATCAGCTTTAAGAGCCACATTACTACAAATTGTACATAGACAAGATCGTCTGTTTGTTTCAGAGATTCTTTTAACATTGATTGGTTTGCATCTTCTGAATAACGTGAAGCCTAATTTTACTTCAGCAAATTTCTTTCGGAAATTTGAATATGCTTCTTCCATTGTCTGAATCATCTCATGCTTTGGAAGTAATTCAGCTCCAATACCAGCAATTTTTCTTTTAATCACACTTCTTTTATAAGGTATCTCCCTAGTAACTTCACTAGACAAGAAATATTCTTTCACTTGACTAATGACATCAGATTGCACTGCATCCCTTCTCTTCTTTCTTTTCATCGTCTGCCACCAATTCTGTCGGGTCTTTGCTTTGGAATGGTGAATTCCAAGTCTTTTCTTCATGGAACTTTTGTGTATGTTTTTATCTTTTATCAACATACTTTTTATCAACTTATTTGCCACTCTGGCTTCCTTTGAACAATTCTGTTGGGTCTCAGACAATGCACTTTTCACTAAATCTACAATTGATGAGTCATCCAACTTAATCTTTTTTCTAGCTCCACTCAGCTTCACCCTTAGCCTCCAATTCTGAGTTCTTTTTACTGCTACTTTCTTTTTCATCTTGATATCCTCTCTTTGTAATTGTGTTGTTACCATTTTCTCAGTGATTGTGTTATCTAGAGCTTCTAATTTCAATGTTTTATTTAATCGGTACCTCTGCGTTTCCAAACGTTTCTTCTCTCTGAGGATTGACATTTTTGCTGGATCCATTAATGCTTCCTTCCTATTGTCTTGTCTTTCTTTCCTTTTTCTCTCCCTCTCCATTTTCTTTAACTGTTCATGACCAAAACTAGTAGCTCTCTTTTTTTTCGCCATTCGCTAACTCTATTGCGGTTCTGTTGTTGCTTAAGCATCTCTTTAGGACTAATCTTCTTCTTTTTGCAAGCTTTTTTCCCCATTGTTTTCTGTCAGATGAAGCTGAAAAGAATGTAAATACAGACTTACAGACCAGTACCATAAACAAATAGAAAAATACAGAACAACAATGATATGGCTTTATATTAGCATACATGAGAAATATATAAATAAATGCTAACTTATATTTTCCAACAGCATGTTTTGTTTAAACATGAATTAATAATGAATTATAACGAATTATTTATTTAGTAAACTTCTTAATTTATAACTGTTAATATTCACTAGAAGTAGTCTTGTAAAAGCTATTGTATTTGATCTGATATGTATTTAATATACCTATAAATCTTTATTGTTTAGCTAATATGTGTTTTCAATGTATGAATTTGATGTATGGTTTTAATTTACATACAAATATTTATGGTTTAGCTAATATTATAATTATGCTATTATATACATACTAATAAGTGTATCATATTGTCATGATGTCCTTTATAAAGCACATTAAGTATCTCTTGACACAATATAGTTAGAACTCTGACAGTGATACAGTGAACTAATTACATAAACAGTAGTATTGTCTCAAAAAATGATAAAAATAAATTCACAAAAAAAGTAGGTCATGCATGAAAGGGTTAATAAAGTCTGGATTTTAATTCTATGATAATCTGCAGCATATAATTTCAATTTAAACTATGATTTACCTATTGTTTAAGATGTTAAAAGGCTATTTATATTGTAAATTCTATAGATGTATATGTGTATATCAATATAAAAAGATTTAAGGCTGTTTCAGGAAATTTATATTGATAATGTCATTTTCAAATTACAGACACTACAGACCAGTAACATAATTAAATAGAAACATAAAAAATATCAAGGGTATGGCTTCAGAATTTTATTCTTTACTTTAAATATTTTGATACTGTGATCATCATAGAAGTATACTGTTTGCAAAATTGACATTAATAATTGCCATTATTTCAATTTTCATTTTGTCCATATTTTTTAGCAATTTAGGCTGATAATTACCACAAAATAATTATGATGCAATAATCATAAAGATTGTTAGAAAATATATTATTTGGCTGACATGTACCATATCTATTTATAAAAATAGTGCTAAAAAGTTCAACTACAATAATAAATACTTATATTCTGTTTTAGTGATACTGATATTGTATCTATTAATAATTACAGACACTACAGCATTACAGACACCCATATGTTATCATTATTTTTAGTGAAAATAACTTTTATCAAAACTTTTAATATTTATCTGATAAAATAAAAGGGTAGTAATTATAATTCTGGAATTATTTTAGAGATTTTAATTATATGTTTAATTATTCAGATAAACAAAATTTTCATTACAGACACCACACTCATTTTTGTTATTTGGTTAAAAGATTGTGAATTTAATTATATTGAGCTTTATTAAAAGTGTTCTGCTACATTCATTGTATTAACCACTGTAGTATTTAAAAACAATGTGAAATACAATTGCAAATGTGTTTAGGCAACAGTGGTAACATATAACATCTCCCAAGTAATGTGTTTATGTATCATATAACACAGACATAACTTCATTTAATGAATTGTACAGAAAAAAATAATATTGTTATACCATAAAATGCAGTAATTTTCTAAATCTAGACAAAATTTCCTCGAAAATTGTATATTTGAAAAGGATATGTAATGATGTGATAAGCGACATAAGTTAATTAAAAAACAGCAAGAAAATGTATAACACTAAAATATATGAAAAACTGTCAAAATTCATGTACCTATTTTATTGTACACTGAAGTCAAATACATCAAATTACCTGAAATTTTCGGCACAGTTTCCCCCAAACGCGAAATAAATTTAAACATCAAACAAAACTACAATTCACGAATGTAACTAATTTTAGCTCCATATAACAAAAATAATCCATTTATCGTGAACTTGCTCAATACCTTGCTGAACTTTTGAGAGACA
>JAUYWI010094153.1:0-12013 GCA_034780595.1 Parotoplana pacifica | reverse complement strand
GAAGAGCAGACAGAGGGTTCCCCAAGTAACGCATATTTTCCACTTTCTTTTTTTGATTTTCATATACGATGTTGTCAACTGCTGCACAGACAAAGCTAAAAAGAGACTCTTTGCAGATACAGTTGCTACATGGGCCACTCAGTAAAGCCCACAAAGAATTGCAAACTGTGAATTGGTCAGCAATGTATTAAGTGGAGCAACATGAATGGATGCCTCAGCTGAGTGTTGCTAAATGTGAAACAGTTTTTTTACATCAAAAATGTTTATCCATAGTAACGAAATTAACATGAAACCTAATCCCAAGTTCTTAGGCGTCACTTATGATCGCCAACGCCAACTCACTTTTAATTAACTTGTGGATGCAATCGATACAATAGTTAGCCGCAGAACTCAATCTTTGAGGAGATTATCTAGCACAGACTGTGAAGAACATCTACCATAGCCATAAGCAGATCATCCATTGAATATGGCTCAGCAGGTTGCACGCCCTGTATCTCCGAATCCACCATGGGCAAGCTTGAATCGGAAGAAATACAAGTGGATAGATGTATAGCTGACCCAATCAAAAACAATACCCAAATATGTTAAGCCTATAAAGGCGAACATCACCAATACCAAAACCAGGGCCGAGTAACTGAATCTTCTTGCCCATGAATAAATTTTGAGAACAGGACCATCAAAGATGGTTGGAGATCGTTTGCAAAAGAAGAAATGGAATAAAATTTTCAGAATGGATAACCATCCCGGAAAGTTTCCTAATCCTCCGGCACCAAGACACCAAAATATATGGAATGTCAGCAACTTTGAAATCACTTCCATTGAGAAAACAAAGAACGAAAATGAAAACAAAGCGCCCGGTATGGATATGCTCCTCAACAAACTCGGAAAGATATGATTACAGTTTATGCATTAGTAATGCATAAAGGAAAAAGTCATGATAAGTACGAACAACCCCCCAAAACTTTACGATTAAGTTGAAGACTTCAAACGGTGTGCTTGTTATAAACAAAGCCAGAGACAGACCAATCGACATCTTGACCGATTGATTGGACTGAGCGGAGATATTCTTCTCAGAACCAAAGCGCCGTTGAGCTGTGAATTCAAATAGGAGGCCATTTAATACTCAACAACTTGATTCTGTTTGCAAAATTTCTATCTCAAAGTGCCTCTAAACAAGGAATACTGTACCACCGCCCCTGCTAAATATGTGCCTATTGGTTTACCCGGTTTACCATAGAACTAGGTCGAACCAGATTTTCCACAAACCTTAAACCGATTATATGTTGTTGTTATCATTTTAAATATATTTAAGATGACAGTAGATATAAATATCACGTGCATTTTCTGCAAAATTATTTTCTAAAATCTAGCACTCTAATTGGCAAAACAGCATCATATCTGTAGAAGACAATAGGCAAGTTTTGTTTGATGGATTGCTTTTCTAGTTCATTTACATTTCTAGGTTATAACCTGAAAATCCATTATGCGTTAGAATCAATCAAATTAAGTTATTTGTATTTGGACTTTTCGAAGCGTAATCGAATATGGAATTCCCAAAGTTACGATTTCCTGAATTCCAAGAATACCCATACTTTGTATGGTATTATAAATGTAAATAATTTAAGTGATTTTATAATATCTGATATATCTTCATATCCAAATAAATTCTCAATATTTTATCTATTTCATATACAGTGTGTCCACGAAAGGGGGTGTAAACCAGAAGTATAAGAAATTTTATTTTCTATACATTTTATTCTATACTGGTCAAATGAATACAAACCTAACATCAGTTTCTACCTCATTCTCACCACTACCAGATTTCGATGATACATAAGAACTCAAAATTTTAATATGTTTTAACTAGAATCTCAAAATTTTTGAATTTAGAATTATTGATGAGCAAATATGAAATACCACATTATATTTTTTATTTTTAACAGCATATTTACAACAATATTTTAGTGGAAGATTAAAAAAGGCACTGGCTATTGGTCCATCTACACAAAACTGGTTCTTAGTGGACTTTTGGATTGTATATTTATAATTTGTGTCATATTGGTCATTATAGATAATACTTACACTGATTTCCAAAATAAATGGAAAAACTTGATAATAAAACAAAAGGGGAAGTATCTTTTATCAATCAATATGAGGTAGCCCTAAATAGGGATGTTTTTGCATTCTCTGAGGGGGGGGTGGGGTTGAGGACTTGTTGTGCTGTAGCAGTCAGTATCAGGTGTGTCCGGGTGAGTAAGCTATGAGACATCTGGGGAGGCTGTTGATCAGTCCACTTTTCTTCAACCCATTCTTCCAGTTAATGAAGGGACTCAGCCACTTCAGAAATAGACAATTTATCTCTTATTAAAAACTAATGCTAGACCTCATTTAAAATATTTTCCTTCTCTTTTAATCATTACTTAATAATCCACAAAAACAACCTACTCAGACATCCTTCTATGCAAAAGTGACAGATAATCAATGCCATGTCTGCATTGTATTTGCAAAGAATGGTACAGTTTATGGCGCACTAAGCAGGCAATATTTCCATTTATTCTGGCTAACAGTGTATAATATCTGTTTATATTTATTAAGTATTCTGATAAGTTTTGTACAATAAAAAAAATCAGCTTATGGTAAAAAACTAAGGATAGTGGGATGGATTTAGTGGAAAAATTGCATTTACATTTATTGTTCCATCATGAAGTTTGATTATGTAATTAGATTTAAAATTAGGGTATGTTTAGAACATAACAACCTATTATATAATACATAGGTATTATAAATAAATAGACCAATAACCACTGTATTAAAAAAACATTTTATTGCTTTAAAAATTCTTTTATACATCATTCAAACGCTAAAACACTATAAAATATTATTGGCCAATCTCAATATAAATAAATTAGTCTGAGATTTAATTCATGTTTAATTTATTATAAAGTTTATCACTAATAGTTTACAAAAATATAAATCTTAAGTTGTGCAATGGGTCCCATTGCCTTCAAGCCTACTCAAAGGTCACTTAATATATTTTTCCCATTTTAGAAAATAAAGTGTCTTTAGTACTACTGGCCTACTGTAACTAAACAATAAAAGCTTTAATACCACAGGTATAAAATTTAAAATCTTGCCATAATTATAGTACCAAAAGGCAAAGTATATTTATTAGAGCAAACCATAGGTTTTATAGTACTCAAACAAGGAGAGATTGGATAAGGGTTTTATTATTTCTATGGTACTGAAGTAATGAAAGCTTAGTACTGTAGTTATAATTCAAGCTGTTGTATTAATTTATAGTTTTACTATTATTATAAAAATCAAAACCATATTAAACAGTATTTTTAGGTTTTAAAAAAGATTCCATTGCTTTTGAACTGCAGAAATTATACCTCCAGTACTTACTGAAGCTTCCATTTGCTTAACACTAGAAGGATGGAATGTAGTCATTTTGACCAGTAGATGACACTTGATACTAACTAAAGGATACATGCTATTTTATTTTTTAACTGAAACTTCTCGACTTCAAATGTTATAGTGAACCATAAATGCCAAGAATTTAGTCAAGTTGCATTGCATCAGTTTGAATTCATAGGCATACCTACCTAGAAGGATGGCACCAGTCAATTTGTCTGGTGCTTCTTATAATTATTTTCAATGATTTTTGTAGATGCTGTATGTTGCCTATTGACAAAACACTGTTTTTCTACACTGATACCCCAACCTATTTATTTTATCAATATAGTGTGTATGTGGGTAGAAAGTTCACACACACCTACAACTGGTTGAATCAATACAGTGTGCATGTAGCCTGTAGGAAGAGAGAGAGACAGAGACTATTATTCTTACATTTCCATTACCAACAACTGGTTGAAATAATTTATAGTTGTTAGTCAATCCCAATCTGGCTACATTCATAAACAAGTGTGTTGCTTTACAGCTGAAGATGCTTTGGCATGAATAATAGAGTTGAATAAAGAAGACGAAATTAGTAAATTTTAATTCTTCTTCTTTTATTATTATAGACAGCACTGATATTGTTTTAAAGCCCAAAGTTTGCTGCTGTAGCACAGAGACAAAATTATTTCTAAAAAAAAGTTGATATTTGGATAAAAACATTGTCAATAAATTCAAATAATGAAATGAAGTGAATTTAATTATATTTTTAAAAATAGTATTATACATAATAACAGAAATAGAGGACATATAATGAAAAATATTAGTCTCTGTGGTTAGTGCATCCATTGCATATAACACATGAGTGCTCTTTACAAACAGTTTGATGGCATATAAACAACTTGAAAAAACAATAGCAGCTGCTGCAGGTTGATTTGGTTGATTCACTGGTGCATGGGAAAATTGATTTGTTGGGCCAAAGATACATGCTTATGCATACTTTCTATAAGATTTCTTTCAGGTCTCTGCTGCATAAGTGGTTTCATCAACATCAGACCCAATCCTCTCAGGTATATATTCCTGTGAAATCCTCTTTCCCTAAAATGTCCAATGAGTTATAAGCCACATTATATAAACATTAACACTACATAAATTAATAAAGTTAAAAATATCAGCCATGGCCACCTTTGGTGTTTCAACAGGAAGTGAATGTATTAACTATTTACTATGCATATACAATCATTATGTGGATACAGTCCAATACAGTTATCTGTATTAATAAAAATGTACAAATCAGAGTTAGCTAATAATGAATGAATAAAATGCCTACTTATGTAGTTACCTACCTATCATGCAAATAGCCATGGCTTACTTCTGTCTGTGGGTGGCTGGCTAATACATTTGATAAATATAAAACTACTGATGCCTGTCTTCCCCACTGCCTGAAGACAAGACACAACAAATTACCTACCTAAACTGTAGGTAATAGATATCTCCAGTCAATATTGTATAACTGATAGTTAAAGTCAAAGGTATACCTACCTAAGTGAGTGTGACAGGTAACGTGTAGGTACCCATAGACATGTGTTGACATAGTTTATCCTTCTTCTACACATATAAGTATATTTTCTTTACTCTACTAAGTGATATTTAGCAATTGTCATTAAGTTTCAATGAGATTCATTTAAATTTATCCTCATAATTTGATTTACAAAATTTGTTGTGCTACAGTGGCACACTTTGGGGTGAATAGGGTTAATGTTCATTCAGGAGAGCTCTGATGAAGAAGAATATACTTAGGAATGCACTGCATCTACAGATTCTGATGACAAAGAAGAAATTTAACACTTGCATGTTCATGTTCAAACAAACTCTCCCAGCCAAAACTATGAAAATGAAGTCAAGCCTAGTCAAGTTGCAAGCAAAAACAGTACTGTGTGGGAAGAAATATAACCTGGCTGCAATTCATGACACCATGCTCTGCATAATGTTTTCCTAGAACCTAATATATAATGAAACATATTTAAATTGACTTTTCTGTAATTGAATTACCAAAATTTCTGTTATATTTTTAATTTTGTGGTTTCCTATATTAAAATATATAGTGTATTATTTATTTTGGAAAACTTTCTTTTAATGTAATGGTTATTTATAGTCTAAAAAGATATTGCAAAAGAATAGAAACCTATTTAAATCACCTATAGGTCAAAATGACTGGTTTTGTCATCAATATTTTCACTTTCCCATCTTTCTAGTGTTAAGTACTGTGGACCTGTGATACTGTAGCAACTGCCATAAGAAAAATATTGGTGACAAATAGGTTGCTTTAAGTTACTTCAATTGTATTACAGATTTCTAAAAATATCATAAACATTTTTAGAAACTATTAGATAATTTTGATTGGAGAAATTATGGGTAGCATTAAACTTATAACTATCAAAACATGATTGTTTTGGTTAATCAAATTATTTGAAACTGTCAGGAAATATTTATAATATTTTTAGACATCTTTAGTGTAAATTTAAATTAATGAAAGCAACTTTTTTCACCAAAAATACATTGAGTGACCATTTTGAGTGGCTTCTAAAGGCACTGGGACCATTTGTGCAATTTATGATTACATTTTTGTAACTACTAGTGATGGACTTTAGAACAAATAGCATAAACTGTTTGTGCTCAAGTGTAATATTAAACTCAAACTAGCTTAATAACCAATTTTCTATGGAATGACTTCTTCTCTGATATAATGATGCAAAAACACCACTACTCTCATTTGCTAAACAGCATCATGTGTGTAGAGCCAAACAGGCAACTCTAATGTATTGCATTTTATTATTAGTTATTTACATTTCTATATTTGACATATTTTTGATATTTTGTATATTGTATATTGTATATTTTATATTGTATATTGTATATATTGTATATTTTATATATTGTATATTGATATTTTGTATATTTTGATATTTTTGTATATAATGGCCATTACATATAAGGAATATGAACCATCTCAAAAGTTGATTTTGATCTACCTTTTGATTCAATTAGTGCTTTTATAGCCTTTTACATTTTGAAAAATAACTAGATGGAAAGAGTGCCAGTTGTGTACACATAAAAATGGTTAAAACTCATTGCTGAGGTCCTAAGTCCCACACCATATTTCTTGTTATTGTTTTCCATTTTAACAACTTTACATTTTTCATTTCTGACTGAACTGTTTCATGGATATTAATTTTTGGCTAAACTAGATAGTACTTTTAATTGCCAAGCTTGACTGACCATCTCATCATGTTTCAGCTTGATATACTATTGAAAAGATGCTGTTTTATGTTGAAACCATATACAACCCCACTAATTAATAACACATACCCCCTATCTAACTGCCTGTTAAGTAAGTGTGTTATGAAGATTGTCACATTAAAACAACTTTTTGAATGAAGTAGCCATTTTAAATCTGAAACAGAATGGTTTTGAAGAATATTCTAAAAGTGAAAGATCCGTGATAGATCCACTTCATTGTTTTCTTTTTCAAATGTTTTTAACATTTTTTGCAACTTTTCTTTACTTTTATGCTTTGATATGAAATATACGAACATTTTATTTTACTCAGGCTGTGATTATGCCTAGTTGATGAGGCCTAACAAAGCCAAAACAGCTGTCCTGGGCTATCATTTGCGAGTGATATAAAGAAGTAGTATATTTTTATCAAATTACCTATTTTTTTACTATTACTCTTAAACACCAAATACAATATGTAGAATGAAATTTTACTACAGCAAACTTACAAAATTTAAATATTGTATGCCTTCAACAGTACTAACACCATAGAAATGAATATAATATAACTAAAAGATGTGTAAACATATAAAATAATACATTTTCAGGATCAAATCAAAACTATTTTTTCATGTGCATCTTGTTCTACACCCAAGCCGAAGCATGGTAAGATGGTCAGTCAAGCTTGTGATTGAAAGTACTATCTAGTTCGTCTAAAATCTGATAATCAAACTCGATAAAACTCTAGTCAGAAATGAAAAAATGAAGTAATTAAAATATGGTGTGATACTCAGGAACCTCACAGGTAAGTTTAAACCAGTTTTCTGTGTACACAAACACAACCATCACTCTTCCCATCTAGTTATTAGTTAAATTGTAGGAGGCTAAAGATGCACTAGTTGAATTAATATGTGATCAAAATTTCAACTTTTGAGATGATGGAATCATTACACTTACAAAAAGTATATCTATAGATTCCTTATATAAGAAATCTAATGACCATAGTTGAATTAAGAACCAATATGACAAACAACACCAAAAATTTCATAATTGTGGTTATAATAATAAATGTTATTAGGACAAAACTACATTACTTTAGTGCTTTGTAAGTGTACCATAACTAGTATTACTAAGTCTGTTGATTAAAATAGTAAATGTTTTGGAAAATTTGATAGTATTTCAAGTAATAGAATGTAGTGTAATTTTATAAGTTTGGTGATAAAATTGATTACCATAGTAGAGTAATTATAGCTACACACACTCAAACATTCTGAATGTAAATATGCACTGGTGATTTTACAACTGCTGACTAATATTGATATGCAGAATTCAAATCTATAATTATTTTGGATTGATATATTTCCGGTTAAGTACTACTTTTTAGCGACAACATACTTTTCTATAAGAAAAAATAGTATGCAAAAATTAAAAGTATTTTTAGAATATAGATAATTATTTGAATTTGTACCTTTGAAAAATAAATATTTCATATAAAACTCTATAAAATTAGATATAAAAGAACACGATTATTTTTTCAGTAAAAAAAATAATTGCTTAAAACTGAAAACAAATTTGATAAAAAAATATGGTTTCCTTTTGTATTACTTATTAACTTTTGAAGATTTCGATCCTCAGTTGATTAAAAAAACTACATTTTGACAGACTATGGTGTAAAAGCACACATGGATCACGGCATTATTAGGTGCACTATTTTTGCCAGAATATTTTAAATTTAGCACTCCAAATGACCGCAAAAATGTTTGATTCAGTAATTTAATCAGGATCGCAAGGTGAACTTCCGGGAAATGTAGCCGATTTCATTTTGAACCGGATATAGTTTAGTAAATAAAAAAATAGGTCAGAACAGTAGCCATTTAGGTAAATGTGAATGTTGTTGCTCACAAAGAACCACACGCATGGAAGGTACTTGTCATAATGCCTAAATGTTCATTATATAGTGCAGCATGCATACCCTTACATTTACATGCAGAGAAGATGATTACTTCGTTGTATTTGCTTAAATTAACTGTTTATTGCTTAACTTCATAAGCCCTTAATGCTTCCTACTACCAATTCTTCTCCGCTTCTTTCTCCATCCTTTTTTCCCTTTGTATCCCACTACTTTCCCTTCTCTCTTCCCCTTTCTTTTTTCTTTCTTTCTAACCCAATCCCCCTATTTCTTCTCCCTCTCCACGTTTTCTTCTCCCCCTTCTCTTTTTCTTCTTCCCCCTCTCCTTTTTCTCCCTTGAATTTCGAGGGGGAGCGCATGTTCCCGCTGTCCCCCTTGCTGAGGTGTGAGTTCTGACTGCTTTTGATGATAATAGTAAATAAAAAAATGGAGTTGTCCAAATAACAAAACAAATGTATTTTTATAAATATTTTATGATAGTTTTTAATAATTATGGTTAAATTCAGTACTACTTGCAAGTAACAGGCTTATAAAATACATCACTGGACAAAAAATAACTTCATTATAAAGAACGGCCATTTCCTTTAGATGCATTAGCATGAGAGTCAGTACTCTGAATGTAAGCAATTGGATAAACGTTAATGCAACTTTTGAGAGAATTTAACATAAGCAGTGCCATTTAAGGCCCAAATCCCCGGCAGTGCAAAATAAGAAATTCTATTTCGCATTCATACCTACCTAAAGTTATAAAATTTATTTGTCAAACCTTTGGCAGCTCGATAAAAGTGCCTCAGTTCTAGGACTACATTAGATACTCAATTTTATTTCTATCAATATATTTAAAATGACTAAATGCTCTAAGCTATTGCTCGAATTTAAGAAAATGGTTACAAATAAAACATCAGGCATAGAAAAGTAGCCAATAGGTAATCATCAATTGTTCCATTTCAATTTGTGATAATTGAATTGTCAATATGTTCTTTATTTCTATTTTTGTTAGCTCAAAAAATGAGTTAGGAGGCAGGTCAATAATTGAAATACCATTTATTTTGGAGGGGGGGGGGCATAGCAGATTACGTACAACCTATTTCATGATGTTCAATGATATGCCAATTAATCTTTATGGTTTGATTTCAAAATTTCAGTTCCTATAAAATTTGTAAAATAATTCATTTATTTGTATTGTTCTTAACTACTCTGCAAAATGATATATTATATTCCTGTAGATGGGGCATGATTGCTAATAATATGTATTGTTCATTAATCTTTTCAGATTTAGATTTGCTTCAACCATCACTGGACTATTCTTAGTGCTTGCTATTGGTTTTGCAGTTGCCAGCCCGGATATTTACTTTACAAGTAAGTTGGCATATCATCGCACTATTGCAGTCTAGACAAAAATAATTGCCAATTAATTAATTTTATTTCGATTGATACTAAGTACTATCAGAATGATCATTTTTTTGTTAATTTTAAATAATAGTTTATTATTCAAGTAGTGAATGGTTAGGATCACTGAGATGTTTTGATATCTCGCAACTGCTCTACATCAAATACTAAAAGTTTTAAAGCGACTCTTTGGAGAAAATCATCAAAAATGGTCGCTACTGTGTAATTATTTCCTCTTTTTAAAAAATTATGTTTTATTCATTTATTCAATTAGTCTAAAATTTACGATATTGATTTCTGATATTGTTATAAATATCTTTCAAAAATATTGGCGGGGACCTAGGTTCATTTGAAATGGGTATTTGTTTAAATATAATATGTTAATTATGTTAAAATATTATAATATTGTTTATGTAAATGCATATTACTTATCAGAAGTCAATACCGTTAATTAAGGCCAAATGGATAAACGAGTAAAATACGGTTATTTAATAATAATAATTTTAGAATTTTTAGTGATCACTTGTGAGATATCAAATCCGTAAAAATCTTGTGAAGAAATTTAAATGAATCTGAATATTCTAACAACATTATGTAAACGTTGAGAACAGTTTCTTTTCTATATATAAAATTACTATAACGCTTTGATGCCGCTTTTTACTCGTAAAACTTAGATGTCTGGTTTAAAAGAGCAAAATACATACTATAATAAGTTGGTCTTGGTCAATTAATCTTATTAAAATACTGAAGTAATCTTTGATGTTATTTCCAGTATGTCTATTAAAGAATGTCGTGAAGAAGGCAAAGAACTCGCCTCCAAATCCGAATTTCTGGCTGCGCTAAATCTCTATTTTTCGTGCATAAAAAGCCACGGTAAAGATGTGACTGCCATTCTGAACAACCGTGCTCAAACTGAGATCAAGTTGGAGCATTACGACCAGGCATTGTTGGATGCAGCTTCTGTTCTTCTTCTGGATGGTGAAAATAAGAAAGGAATGGAACGATATCAAGTTGCTTTTGAAGCTCTTGTTGACACTTCAAAGGTACGTATAGAACTAAATTAGGTATATTAAACAATTTATCTGCTAAATATGGATTGTTTTTTTAAGTCTATGTAGAATAAAATCTTTACTGCTGCAAACATTCAAATTAAGAAAAAAAAACAATAAACAATATCTGTCAAGCCTTCGACAGCACAAACATCATAGTAATGAATGTCATCCAACCAAAAGATAACATAAAAACAACATCCCTTCAAGATTAATTCAAAACTACGTAATTGCGTAGTGTGCATCTTCTTCTTACACCCAATCTAAAGCATGATAAGGTGGCCAGTCAAGCTTGGTGATTGAAAGTACCATCTAGTATATTCAAAAATCAAAATCCATAAAACAATCCGGTCAGAAATGAAAAAAAGTAAAATAGTTAAAATGCAAAACATGAGGATTTTAGCATTTAGACTAACAGTTCAGTGACTGATATTGGTACGGATAAGGCAGGCAACACCATCACGGAAAGAGGGATTGAAGCAGGTCCCATGGCTGGCAGCTGTTTCTCTGATGGCAAAGCGATTGAGGAGACCACCAAGTGACTCATTTACAAACATTTCAAGACAGCGATCCTCTTCATTGATTAACTTTAAAAAAAACACTATGGCAACAAGATCGCCGACCGTCTTATTGCCTGAGGAACTGAGAAGAATGATATGTACAGAAATTCTGCTGAGGCTATTAAAAAGAGCGACAAACATCCTTCTTCTTTGAAACAGCACAATATTCTTTCTAGAGTCAGGGAAGTGGTTGTCAACTAATTGCACGTGGCTCACAAGGGATTACAGGCACCTCATTGTAAATTACTCCGAACGCGATTCGGTGCCTCATTTCCTGGAGCATTGCCCAAAACTCAGAACCCAAACTCTTCGGCAGCTCTACTTTAGGTTGGAGATCTATTTTATGGATGAGTTCCAACAATGCCGAAACAGCTGTCCTGGGCTATCATTTGCGAGTAATATAGATAAGTAGTATATTTTTATCAAAGTATACC
>JAUYWI010094142.1:0-12015 GCA_034780595.1 Parotoplana pacifica | reverse complement strand
TCGGTCTGAAATTTCCGGAACTCCGGAAATTTCCGGAGTTTTAGATGCCCTGAATATGAAATTATAGCAATGGGGTCGATTAACCAAACAATAATTACAAATCAGACGAAAGAGTATTTTTTGTGTACGACTACATATCTATATTTTCTTATATTTTAGCTCAAGAGCCCCCAAAATATCGATGGATTCTGGGAAATCTAGCCATATAGATTTGAGCTAAAATATACAAAAGTCATATTAATTAATGTTTCTAAGTATTTTGTTAGTTTATTCCTTATGTATATGTCAAATAATGCTGATTTAGTTATCTCTATGCTATTATTTTCATAATTATATCTGTTTTTTATCTATCATTTAAACGATTTTTCCTCGTTTCAAAGAAACATGATTGATGAAATTTATAATAATGAAGTTGGCTTCTTTTACAATATTATGTTGTATTGGGTCTTGGAAAAATATGTCGCTTTCTTAAATAAAATAGAAAACGTTTTATTTAATGGTAGCTGATAACAAATATGTAAACAGTTAAACAAACTATAAAGATGGAATTTTGTTTTATGATTCATTAAATTGATACATTGATAGAAAACCTCGAACAATCTGGACTTAACTTATTTAGTAACAACTACTAATTTTACTCAGATAAAAGCATTTTTTCAGAACAGGGCATTTTTCGATACAATCCATTTTAGTTCAAATTTGAACAGAGGATTGATGAAATCTTAATGAGGTCAAAAGTATACGAGGTTTGACCCCATTCTGTTGCTTCATTTGACTGTGAGAACCTTGAAAGCAAAATGTTGGTCAACCTCAACGTGGTGCCAATCGACCCAGAATTCATTTTTTGACCTAACGGAAAATTATTCACAAAGGGGGAAGGGGGATCAAAAAATAGATGGGCATATTCGACCCTCGTTCCCCTGTGTGAATAGGGTGCATTTGTATTACTACTTACTTCATTTATTTGTGCGTACTCTAAATAAATGCAAATTTTTACTAACATTACCTGCACAATCGTATTTGATCCAAACCTAATTCAATATTGTTGAACTGTGCTTGCCTCCTCCTCCAAAGAGGACTATTGAACCGTTAGGTCTTATAAGCAAGGAGGATAGGAAGGGTTTAGTTTAGCCTCCAACATACAGATTCCTAGCCTGCCAGCTAGAGGGGGTTGAATTTCTTCGAATAGGAACAATTTAGTTTTATCTCTAACCGGCAGTTTCCAAGGCTGCAAATAGAGGGTGATCCCTAGGTTCAACCTGGTTGTTCAACAAGCCAAGTATTTTGGTATACAACACTTAAATTATTATTAAAATAAATGCTATATTTTATCGTGAGTAAAACCATATATTTAGGGCTTGTGCTCTCCAAAATTTCCATAATATAGAAAATTAATTCTATAGAAACCTTGGCAACTGTTTAACTAAAAAGTTTAACACGGTAATCTGTGGCAACTATTATCTGTCAATGGTCTCAATTTCAAAATATCAAATAAATCAACTAATTCATAGAGCCAGACAGAAAATAGTGCAGAAATGTTTCGTGCGTTAAAATCTCTCAAAATATAGATGCAACTGTACTATTATTGTTTTTTTTTTAAATTTAATTCAGATATTACGTTTAAATGTTGCATTAGACTACTATAAATTTTTTTTAGTTTAACAATGCTGATTTAGGTTTGGATTGAAATATGATTAAGCTGATAATGTTAGTAAAAATCTGCATTTATATATAGTGCTCACAAAATAAAATTAAAGTAGATAAACACAGAAATTTAGTGTTAGTTACAATATAATTTAGAAAAATGTATTATATTTAGATATGATTTCTGTTGAAAACAATATTGCATATCGTTTTTATTGTACATAATGAAAAGTGCCCTGTGTATACGTAGCTCAGATTCTGATAAAATACTTTTTAATTGTAGCAAAATTAGCTAAGCTCAGATTGATCAAGATTTTCTATCATATATCGTGAATTCTATCAATTTAGTGAAACATAAAACAAAATGTCAACTTCATTTTATAAAATTTGTCAATTTCATATTTCTTTGAAATGAAGAAGAAAACGTTTAAATAAAAAATAAAAAGTAATGAAAATAATAGTATATACATAAGTACATACATAGCTAAACCAGAAGTATGTGACATATACATAAGGAATACTTAGAAACTTTAATTAATACAACTTTTGTATATTTTAGCCCAAATCTATAGCTAGAATATCCAGGAGCCATCGATATGAAAGATAATGTAGATTGCATGTAAAAAACGCTTTTAGGCAAGTTGTAATAAAACAGCTATTTAGTTGATTTAATCAACCTCACTATAGGTAGGTATAGCGGTTTGTCAAGACTATTTTCAACTAAATGATGTCTCTAAATAATCTTAATAGACGAAAAATTAAACCTTTTTAGAAACTTCCTTATGGGTCATAGGGCATATGTGCCAGATTTCAGCACAATCGACCCATAGGAAATATAAAACATTCAAGCTCTTCAAAGTTGTATTTATATACACAAAATCTACCCAAATTAAAATCGTATTTTATTTGTACATATTTCGAAACAAAAGTCATGTTGGTTAATTAAAACTACTTTTCAACTAAATCTAGTTTCTAAACAACCTTAATAGTACAAACAATAAACCATCATTGAAGAAAGTAGAGTAGCTACCTGATAATACGTGACGAAGGCATATCCTCCGATATAGAATTCTCATGCGAATTCTGATGTGAGTGACCGTCTTTGTCTGAGACAATTGAATGACTTGACGCCATTACATGACTCCCAGAGGACGCCCAACCTCCATGAGTTACCATGACCCCAGAGGATAATTCAGCCGCATTGCCGCGTAGTTTGAAAGAACTTATACCCGATGAGTCACTTCCTGCCATTAGCATTTGGTGAGATGACATGATGTCTGGAAGAACATTGCTAGATTGAACACCACTGGTTGAGTTGCTACCACGACCACTCAAACTGAAAATGATACATTAGGATAAATATAGAAATTTTAAAAAGCATTATTGAAAAATATGTATAGGTTGATAAAGAAATGTGAAAATATCAATTGTTTTGGACCTCTACTAATATTGTTTTTCTTTAACGATGTTGGCAGACGATTGATTCTTTAAAGAAGAATACAAAACCCATCTTCATTAGATTCTGGTGCAGTGGAGATTACGTTTGTTCTTTCAGCCATAAAGTTGCGAATTGCACGAAATAAAAGATGAGCCGAATATTTTAGTTTACAGAAAGTTATTTTGTAGATACATTCTTTAGAGATGTCCTCATTCGAAGAGGATAATTTATCGGCACGTGACAAGAAGTGAAAGTTTATATTTATCATCAACATGACTCTGATAATGGAGTAACAAACCCAAATCAGTGGGCTTACGATAAACAGTTGTTTGAAGTGGACAGTCAGATTTTTGTGATTGTCATTCCTATAAAATAGAGACGTCTATTGTTCATGTTTCCATAGTAAATGATATGTACTGATGAATAATGTTGAAAATATTTAGCTGATGTACATAACATCTGGCAAAATAACTAGTTTATCGTCGACATACGTGTATGTTCTAAAAAACGAAGGTAGAAAATTTGAATCTAAAAGTTTAGTTTTAATTGAACACATAAAAACATTAGCCATGAATGGACCCAAAGGTGAGCCCATGACAACACCGTCTGTTTGTTCATATACTTTACCATCAAACTGGAAGAGTTGATTCAGATTGGCGATTGTGAGAAGCTGACTGGGATCTTCTTTGATGATATTCATGGAGTATGTGTTTGCTGAAATCAGTTGTTAGTAAAAGATTTTTCTATTAGAGTGTCAATGGTCTCACGTACAGAGACATTTGTGAAAAGAGCTGTAATATCATATGATACAAGAGTGTCATTTTTATGGATCTCAGTAGAAGTAACTCACTTTTGAATTTAAACAGATCATTGATGACAAATTGATTGATAGAGTGCTTTTAGTTAATCATCAAGCCACTTTGCCAATTTGTAACTGTAAGCATTAGCAGCAGAAAGAATTGGACGCATGGCCAGTTTTTTTTTAACTTTTTCTGTAGGTTCATGTATTGGTCACTATAATTTATTACGTAACTATCTGATTTCTGTGTTATTTTATTTATATTTGTTTGTGATCTGTTAAATGTAAATTAGTAGGCATGAAGAAGTTTTTATGAATACAACGAAACGTTGCTCCAGTGTTTTGTGTTTTACTTTTAATACCAGAAGCATCGATTCGTTATTGATACATCAAGAATACAATATTAACATTTATAGATTTAACTGCGATGAACATTTACTCTTAAATTAAGTAGATCACTTGTTTCAACATAGAATTTATTACAATTTTAAAAAGTTAAAGTTAGAACAAATTTGTAAAATTATCAATTATGCATAATTGTTGCGAGATCAAAGATTAGGTATGCATAATTGTTGAAAATCTAACTAATAATAATGTAAAATTGTACCAATTCATCCAATATTGAATTAAGCAGCTGGTTCTACTTGCAATCATATGCAAATTTGTAAATCATACTCATAATTTCCATTTTACGGAGTGTCTGATAGTAAACAAAGCTTTTGCAACACAGGTAGGGACAGAATTAAAGTGACGATGCGAATCAATAAAACAAGTGGTGTGAGTGTACCTACACGGCTCATATTGTTATAAATAACGAGTATAGTTGCAAAATCAACAATTATGCATAATTGTTGATTTCGCAAATTTGTTCTATTACATTTTTTCATAGATATTGATGTAAGATACTATATCTATGCATTTTTTGTGTCATTAATAATTATGAGTTTGTTGTTTATAGTATTTAGTGTTATGGACGAATTCAATAATATTACATACTAACATCTTGGAAGATTACATTTAGTGACATACTGCTTAGATCATTGTTTGAGATAAAGTAAAATGAAAAGAGACGTTTTGAAATTAGTAAATGTTGTTTATTATGAAGTGAAGAATAGTTAAATTATGTTATAACGATGTCTAATTTCAGTTTCTATAAATTGTACTGTTTCGTTTTTGTATGTACCTACATTTTAATAAAAATTTGTATTATTGTTTTGTGAGTCCGTAATATTGTTTTTCAATGTATTATTATTAGTTATAGTGCAAATTGCATTATCAATTAAAGTAATAGGATATTTAATCAATGAGTGAGTTTTTATCTAAATAAATTCTAAACTTTAGGATCATCAATAATTGATTTAATTCATTTTACTCAATTATAAGCTATGTTTCTCTTAATTGAATATGGGTGATAAGAATGGAAATTAAATATCGTTTAGCATCAGTAGATTTGTAATAAATAAATAAAATTGATATGGTTATTTTTTTATATTCATATATGAATTTCATGTATTAAATATGTTAACAAAATCTTTATAACCGCCAAATTTAGGAAGAAAAATAATTAGAATATCATCAAAAATCTCCAATATTTTGTTTTAAATTACTTTCTAATTTGTTAAATATTGTTCTTCAAGATAGGCCATAGTTAGGTGAGTAATGTAGGTGCGACCTTTGTACACATAGCTGTTTCACAAACTTGTTTGTGAAATATATTTTTATAAATGAATTTATTATTGTGTAAAATTATTGATAATCCTTCAAGAATAAACGTTTGTGGTAAATTAATATTTAGGGTAGTATAAAATTTGTCAATCCAATATTTAAATGTAGTAAGTCGAATAAATATAGAAACAAACGTGTTGGAAAAATATTATATTTTTAGGTTTTTTTATTTTGATACCTACCACTTCAGTACTGAATTTAACTTAATGTTTATTATACATATATAATATGTGTGCGAATATAGGGATTTGCATTATTGATTTCCTAGAGCACCTACACACCAAATTTGAAGTCAATGGGAAAAAGTTTAAGTTTTGAACCTAAAGATGTCATCATGTCCTAGCTTGGTCCCTTCATCATTTTTAAAGATTTGTTTTCTGTCGATGAATCTTTGCAAGGTATCTGTGTACAAAATGTCAGCCAAATCCATTCTTGGGAAAAATGAACTTCTAAAGGGTTGGTCACACCATTATTATAGTAGATAAACAAAAGGTAAATATTTAATATTATGAATAATCACTTACCTTCTCTCTGAATCCATTATCTCTTCATCCCCATGAGAGAGCGAACCAGCATAAAGATCAGCGCCCTTCAACAATCGTCCTGATCGCTGCACCGAATTGTTTTTCATAGACTCCCATTGTCTTTTAGCATTGTTAATTGCTAGACGTCGCTTTTCCTAAAAAAACAAATCATCATTGATGGCTATATAGACAAATTCTACTATAAACAAATCTACGAATCGTGAACATTTTTAAAATAGTAAGCACAGACTGCAAACAAAGCGCTGTTCCAGCAATATTACCATTTTTTATTTATCAATAAATATGTATATGTATATGAAAATACAATAGTAGTAATTGAACAATTTAAAAAAAAACTTTATTTGAAAATATGTAATAAACATTCATTTCTAAAACAAAAATATAAAATTTATTAATTGTTCTATAAATACAGACTATAGAGATCAGTACTTGATCTTCATAAATTAGTCTTTGCCGAAGAAAATTCTGCGCAAAATGTAAAAGTACAGAACAGATCGTCATGTATCCAAAATTTTTAGCGACCTAACTCAACATTTCTAAATCTATTTACTTAAGCTAACAGTAACATGTATGATGATAGATTTAACTAAAGAATAGATACAGATATAGTATAACTGAATTTTCAGAGCAACATAAATTTAGGTACGGACGTTAATTAAACTAAAGAAAATCAATTAGAAAATAAACTTGAAACTAAAATGCCAAGCATCTACAAAAATTAGCTAGCGACAAATAAGTACATAAATTCAAAAGTTAGTTTAAAAATCATAAGGTTAGAATTAAATCACCCTGATACTGCTTATGTTCAATAAAAATTAACCTAACTCTTCTTTCGTTTGAATCAAGAACCTTATTATTTTAGATGGTCCACTATGCCTCTATAGAGACGAGTTCAATCAGATTAATCAAATAATCAAATAATGCTGTTCTTCTATCTTATTCTTATAAGTTCATCCTTAACAAGAGAAAAGTCTGTTGAGAGCCTATAATATTAAGACTGTATAGGCAGAACTAACGTAATATTATGTTTTTACAAGAACATTTAAGTAACTATTAGGTACTTCAAATTGCATATGATTTTCAGCTATATACAGAACACGTATCCGAAAAAAAACCATAGACCTAAATCTAAAATAAGCACTTTATAGTGGATTTAGATAAGACAAGTGTTAATAAATCGAATAGAATAAAGAGTTAACAGAAATAAACTCGTTAACTACTACTGTTGCAGCTAGTCTATTATAATGCTCTAAAGATAAAAATAAATAAATAATAACTAAAAAAAACTGATACAGAGATAAAGATAGAGAACACATATACAGAGAGATGAACACTAAAGTTATAAATACCTCAAATTGACGTTTAACTACAATGGACTGAATAGGTGTTTAAAAGTAATAAAAAACATATTATAAAATTAGAAATATCAATAATATGTATATATAATTCTGCGAAGCCACTAAATTAACTATATTTTTCTTTTTTTTAATGGTTTACAATACGTCAATAAAAAATAAAAAGGTCCCATCAGAAAATTTGACATTGGTGAGTGTTCACCAAATATTGGTTGTGCCATTTAGAAAACAATTCTTGACTACCCCATATGAAAGTACACATGCTAGGGCTTACATTTATCCAGTTTTAAAATTAACACGGTAAAATATCAATTATGAGACAGACGTTGAATGTACCGATTAAATTATCTTACCTCATGGCTATTAACAGGCTAGACACGGCATAATGAGTAGATAGGGATCAAAATAATAATAGAATATGAAATATTAATTCTCAAACCACTCAAAGTATTATAATGCCAGACAAATTTCATTAAGCTGGTAAAGTACTCCTTGCATTTCCTGTTTATAGAAAATATGTGTTCGGCCTTCTGACTGACTATTGTATACTGATGATGGCCAAACTATGTAATTAACAAGTTAAGCTTATCAACCATCATTTTCTTTATTCACTTGGCTATGGTTTCACTGTCTTAAGAGCATCAAATTTTTGCAAAGTGGAAATAAGTAAGACAAAATTACATTTTCAGCTGCAGCTAGTCTATTATAATGCTCTAAAGATATTATTTTGTACTATTTTGTATTATTTTACACGACCAATGGTCCTTTTCAACTTGTTGAATTAAGTGCCCTCGTCTCTCAATGCCCAAGTTTTATTTCACAATGCTTCCTTAAAATTAACAAACATCACAATAATTTTCAAAATCCCCTTGTTAAGCAATATTGTCCCCTCCCCGTTATGAAATATTGATATAATACAACTACTCCTTTCGTATATTATATGAACTATGTATTTCAGTTCTCAAAGGTTCTTGAACATTAGACAATTAAACAAATTTTAAATAAATTTGACAAAAATAGTTTTAAATTGTAACTTGTAATTAGCAGCATGTGTATTCTATCAAACACTCCAATTCAGATAGTTCAAAATAAATATATGCAAATCACACCCAAAACTTTATACATGAAGATATGCTAAAAAATACGTTTACATTATATTTAATTTCTTTTATGTAAACTGAAAATGGGTACTACTTTGGTTCTATGAACAGATCTTACTAATAAACTAATTCAAACATGACAGTACTTATTTCTTTAATATGAAAACAAAAGTACCAAAAAGTAACAGTAAAATTTGAAAGTTAATTTAAAAATGTTACAAATTGATTCAAACATTTAAACTCCACTACCAAACTTGAAATAATCAAATACTACTTTAGATTCTACCAAACGTAAACTATCTATGTGTTATATAGCAATTTTATGTGAACTTCAACTAAATATAACACTATTAATTGTCTACACATAATAAACTAAGGGTTATGGAAATATTAAATATTGAACGATTCCATATAATGATACTAATTCTATGCTGAAATTTACCTAGTTGATCTGAATTAAAATATTTAATTCACATGATCCACAATAGATGTCCATAATTTGTAGGTATCTTTCAACTGTGTATGCCCAGTCATATGCGTCTCTTCTCAAAATTACGTTATTTGGTTGATGAATAAAAAAAATCTTCCATTTTCATATTCTGTAGTTTTTCACAGCGACAATAAATAAAAATTGATTGACCATTGGTTGATAGTCGTTCTAGACTAGTTGATCGCGTTTTTATTTATATCGGCTATTTTATCAGTTATTTTATTTTATTTTTAATTATACATATGTACAAAATTCGTTTGCAAACGAAGAAATGATATAGTGAACATGGAAAAGGTCAGGTCAAATATTTATTTCAAGCAATACGTGACATAATTTGGTGCACTGATTCAAAATAACAAGAGCGAAAATTTGAATTCATTTATTCTTTCTTTTACAATTGCGATAGTTTCCCAATCAATTATATAAATTATGCAGATCTTAAATAAAGCTCGATATGGAACAAAAAGTTATATTTAAATCCGTTACATGTAGTTAGATAATGTAACTATATATTTTAAGAAGCCGTGTTATTGTTTTAAAGTTCAATGATAATCTTTCAACTTTTTCTACTTTGGAATCGATACCTCAATAAAATAACACTAACAAAACATACAATGTACTGTTTACCTGATAAATGCCCCAAATATTTTCACATTTTGGTTCAAACTAAACACAAAAACATGTTACGGTTCACCCTATTACCTGGTTAGAGATATAGTAAATAAATTCAGAATAACTGTAAACATGTTTCATCATTTTAGTGTTTATATGCGTCTTTTTGTAAGGTAACAGAAATGGTAAAAGTCAAACAATTAGCATTTCTAGTAGTGAGAAAATTATACACGTGCATATTGAACTGAATAAGGTTATAAAAATAGAAAGTGATATACTAAAATATCAATCGTGCGGCTACAATGTGTTGTGAAAATAAACTAAAACAATAGTTAAAAAGAATAAAATACAACAGAAAATCAGAACTAAAAACAGACAACAGTCTAATAAATCTAACGTACAAGAAGATTTTTGGTTCGTTCTTTTTCCTAAAAAATTAAATATACACAGAAATCACGATGTAAAATTTTTTTTATTAAAAAATTGCATAAACAATTAAGGATTGACTGAAAAGATGCATCACAAAGTAAAATCAATAAGGAGAAAAATGTAACTGAAAAGATGGTCGTCAGCATTGTAATTATAATAATTTTAAATAAGGTGCAGAAAGAACCATTAGGTTGCATAAGAAACTCATATCTGAGAGAAGTTTTCAAAATGATCATTGATACCGATTTTCTCGAGATTTGTTATGAAAACCAATATAATTCATAAGTTTCATAAAAAGTGTCACTAAAATCATCCACTTAAGATCCTACTTTTATAATGGCTGCTTTGGCTACAGCAGTGGAATCAGGAGATGTTAGGTGCGATGAAGAAGTCTGCGTTGTGTTTGAGTTGTTGCTGGAATGGGATAAGCGGTCCTCACGTTTCATTGCTGCAATAGCAATTCGTCTTTCCTCTTCCTATATATAAGACACAACAAAAATATTTAATAAAACAATAATATACATATTCTAAATTTAACCGATTCTATCATTGAATGTACTACTATCATTAAAAATAGGAGACGAAGGGTTAGGTAATAAAATTTTAAATAAAAAAAAGAATAAATCCCTTTTTCATTAATTAAATTCCTTACCTCCATCCCTTATTCTATTCATTTCTGGTTTCTTGCGTCAAATCCAGATAGCCTCTCTAATCAGTCTCTCAGTATTATCTTTACCAACATTAATTACTTTTGCCTTAAAAGATTTTGATTGAATGGAAGCAAGGGGGTGACTTTTTGCATAGTGAGCTGCTACTGCTGATGATTCCATTCTATGTATTTAAGTTTCACAGATGATCACCTACTAGGGGATGAGGTATAATCAGCAGTAGCAGCTCACTATGCAAAAGTCACCCCTTGCTTCCATTCTATCAAAAACTTTTAAGGCGAAAAATGTTCTTCGTTCTTTCTATATGTATTTCCTCAGAACCTACGTATAATAGTCCCTTAATTTTAAAGGATTTCAATGAAATTTGGCACATATAGTAAATGTCCTAGGGACTATAAAATCCGTTTTAGTTTTGTTGATGCACTTTAGCAACCGCCTAGAAACGAGTAACATGTGTTAAGTACATAGTATAAAACAAAATTTCACGGATTAAATTGGAATTTTGCATGAAAGAGAATAAAATTAGATGCTGATTGCAATAAAAATTACGTTAATTGATATATGGTTCATGAGACACCTCATTTTAAAATGACGAAATAAATTTGTGGCTTTTGTTAATTTATGGTACAAAATATTTTCATACAAAAATGTGAATGTTTTTCTAATAGATTTTTTTATTTAGTTAAAATACATAAATAAAACAAATAAATGAAATAAGTTGGTCTACAAGATGGCTAGTTCTCCCAAAACAAATCCCAAAAAATACTTGAAATTAAATATGGTTAGCTATTATAGTGAGTTTATTTCCGAGCTTTCCCTCTACACAGAGTATAATCAGAATAACAAAAACTGATAAAGAATAGCTATTAAATACAAGTTAGTACAGACGAGTTAAATCAATAAGATTTAATTAGAGGCTATTTCGTAATCTCATCGATTTAACTCGTACTACTAACTTGTATTTAATAGCTAACCTTTATTAGTTTATGTCCATGTGTAGAGCGAAAGTTCGGAAATAAACTCTCTTTTTAATCTTATAGTGGGGCTTTTCACTATAAATTACTTGCAATATTTCAATTGCAATTTTTAACCATGGTTACATATCTAAACTGCTTATTTAACATGTCGATTTATAATGATAATGGATCTTATTGTATCTTCTATGAATGTATTAAATTCATTGTGAAAATTCGTGAAAATTAAATAATCA